>JAOVVI020013435.1:0-11863 GCA_028571085.2 Nepenthes alata | reverse complement strand
ATTGAAGACATTAAGGAGGTTTAGGAACTTAGAAATGAATTTAGAAATGAATTTGAGGATAAAATTGATGTAAGTGGAGGAGAGTATGAGATCCCAATCTCAAAACATTGTAATTATGGAATAATTAAGTTAATGATAAACATGATTAGGTTTAGGAACTAGGAAGAAATGAGTACCAAAGCAAGAAGAAGCAAAAATGGGAAAAATGGGACTTGCCGCCTGAAGGCCGCTCGAGCGCCCACCTTGAGCACAAACATGCAAAACTAGTGCTCAAGGCTCACCTAAAGTGAGATGGGGGTGAGGAGGCTACGACGGGCGGTGCTCAAGGACCGCTAGAGCGCAAACCAGGCACAAAATTGCACACCTACCGCCTAGTTGGCACTCGAGCACTGCTTGTGCACCCGATTGATATAAAAATGTCGTGCGCATTTCTTTAGCCGTTCTTCGATAGAACCACGAAGGAGCCACGAGAGAGAAGAGGGAAAACGAAAGTAAGAGGAAAATATCTTCCGTCTGAATCCGATCGGAGGAAAGATAACTATAGATTTGGCTCAGCAAGTGTACTTCAGACGTTATATACCGTTTTTATAGCATTTTAATATCTTAGAAATTAAATTTTTTCTCTACAACTATGGTTCTGCATGTTTACTGTAAATAGTTCCTCTTTCTCCTGATTAATCAGACAGATTTTATGTTTACCTGTATATACTGCTAAATATCTCTCCAATTTTATAAAAATACATGTGTTAGGTGTTCGTTTATCATTCGGACTGTTTGGCAAAACCCTAAGCACGAAAATGAAAGGATTTAACTGTTTTAATCCAAAATTTCTAATATGTAAAAGTTAATCTGTAACGAGATATTGCCCATGTTATGATACGGAACCGCAATATTAAGTTTCTGTGGATTTTTGAAGCATTTTGAAGGATTGATTGTGAAATCCTAACTGATTTCTAAAATTTGATGAGTCATAAATTAAGAAAATGAGAAGAAAACTATGATGGAACGAATCCTAATCCATATGGACACCCCGTCAGACAGATACAGAACAAAAATCATAAATTCACATCATTAAATTCTGTAATAATTTTTACAGAGTTCTATGTATATCTTGACAAAAAATCCAAATATACAACCAATGTTGAACAATCTGTACAAGCACACAACAAGATCAATGCCACAAACTTCCCCTACAACGCACATTCACAGGATCTCAAATCACCATCCGTGGCTTTCAACCATTTTAACTACTATATCAGAATCCGTATGTGAGATGTCGTCCAGGACCTGTACAAAATCCAAAGAAACATGATAGTGGAAGCATCTATATTCTTAATAGAATCCTGTAGAAGCAATAACAAAACAATCATCATAATGTAGCATCATTCACATATTCGTAATATACAATTGTTCATTATAAGTGCTAGCTTCAAGATCTTAAAATCCTTTGGCCCACCGAAGTCCTTCAAGATCCTCAAAACTTATGAGCTTTCCCTTCTTCTTGCTAAATCTGACTTTCATCCATTTTAGGCTTTTGCTTATCTAGAGGGGAGAACAGAAAGCAAGGAATGAGCTTAATAGCTCAGCAAATGTACCCAAAATAGTAAAAACATACAATTTATATACATACAGAACATAGTCATGCTTTCAGAAGAGAACTTAAAAGGAGATGCGAGAAATTCATGCATGCAAGGAAGAAAATAGAAGCATAAGTACAATGCAGAATACTAAGAAACCTATTGCGGTGCAGGATACCAGAAAATCTATGATTTTAAATCCTTAGTTCCTAATTCAGAATTCGATTCGGAGTCTATATTTTAGAACTTTAACCTAGTTATCAGTTCGGGATCTATATTTCAGAACATTTACCTAGTTCTCAGATCAGAATCCATATTTCAAAACCCTTACCTAGTTCTAAGTTTAGAATCTATATTTTAGAACATTCAGTTTAGTTCTCTGTTCAGTGTCCATATTTCAGAACATTCAGTTTTCCTTTAAGTTTGTTATCCTCCATACTTTACAACCCGAGGACAGGATGGTTCTTTATGTCTATTATCCTCCATACTTTACATCCTGAGGATAGGATGGTTCTTTAAGTCAGTTATCCTCCACACTTTACAACCTGAGGACAGGATGGTTCTTATTCAGTTTAATCATTTACATACCCTCCATACTTTACATCCTGAGGGTCGGATGGTTCTTATTCAGTTTAATCCTTTACATACCCTCCATAATTTACATTCCAAGGGTAGGATGACTCTTTTCTATTTTAATCTTTACATACCCTCCATACTATATATCCCGAGGGCAGAATGATTTCTATTTACTTTAGCCTTTGCATACCCTCCATACTTTACATCCCGATGATAGGAAGGTTTCTCTAGTTCAGTTGGCTATTGTTTAGTGCAATTCTGATGCCTATTATTAAGTGTTTTGATGCAGTAACCTAAGGTTGAGGTTATTGACTAGTTAAGCTTGAAATCTCTATCTGAAAATATTCTTGTCCTTATTTCCTTAGCCATAACTCTCCTGACCGCTAAAACCTTTCCAATTCATACTGTTAAACCTCCAGTCAGTTTCAAAGTTCCTCTAAAACTTAACGATACATTTTCAGATTAATCCTTAAGTACCAATCATCAGATGATATTTGTTAAGCCTCTCTTCCATTTGACGACTTATACCTTTTGTCTTATTCTTTAGATTTTAACTTATCATATCTCCGAAAACCATTTCTGATCATACCTTTGAAACATTCGGTCATTTCAGAACTTCTCTATGACTTAACGGTACAGTTTTTAGATTAACCCTTAAGTACAGATCCAATCAAACCCATACGAACAATTCTTCAGGTAACCTCGGAACACCTCAGAAATTCCACAGTATATTCCTATGTTACTTTTCAGACTAAACCTTAATCAGTAATCCTTCAGATAACTTCAAAACATTTCAAAAATTCTATAGTATATTCCTATCAGAATTTTAAGACTAAAATCACCTCATAGGCCTTAACATATTAGAGAATGACATATTCATCTCAAGATTTAGGAAGCTTATACATAAAACCCTCAAATTTTGACATAGGGTTTCGCATGGAATTGTCGAACCATAATTGGACACCCTACACATGTACAATCATGAAACTGAAGACCTATATTGCGATACATATAGATAAATTTAAAATCTATCCCATTAATTTACGGAAACATGCTTCATATGCATTAAACAGAGTGAAACAGTAATTTAGAATATAAACACATTTTTAGAGGTACAGAAATACAGTAAAAAAAGAGGATAACGTTCGGAGTACACTTGCCTTAGCCTGGTCTACATTTATTTTTACCCAGATCGGATAGATTTCCCTCCTTTCTTCCCTTTTCTCGTCTTCCTCCTTCTTCCTTCTCCCCTGCTGTCGTGCTTGCTGAAGACAAAAAGCCCCAAATCCCCATTTTAAAATGGTGGAAAGCAGGTCACATGAGGGAAACATAACTGGCGCTCGAGTGCCAGTTGAGCGGTGCTCGAGCGCCTTCTCTCATAATTTCCCGCTCGTAACCCCATCTTGCTCCCGCTGTGCTTGAGCGGTCCCTAGGGCGCTCTATTCATAAAATTGTGCCATACCGGCGCTCGAACGCTGCTCAAGCGCTGATCCTCATTTCCTCCTATTCACTCCTTTTTGTTTTGGTACCCATTTTTTCACTATACTTAAGCCCAAACATGATTTTTATTTACATAATTATTTCATAATCACCGCATTTTGAGATCGGGATCTCACAAAAAACGGTTTCTAATTCTTTCAATTAGGACCCAGTACTGATATACAGTCATGTGAGGTTCTCCGACATGCTTTAGAACATTACGGTAGTACTCGAGGATAACTCCATCCCCGGAGTTATATGTGATCAGCCATTTGTCAGGGCATTTTTGGAACTGACTCTAGAGGTCAAAAATCCTCCGTTGGTTTTAAATTGTGTGCCCAAAAACACAATCGGTCTCGATTATCGTCACTATTCTTGGCCTTTGTGTGGCAAAAACACAATCTATTCCCGATTATTGTCCTATCGGCTAGTAGCGTATGTTAGTTGGGTCCCTAGGATATCAAACTATAATTTCTGAAGAAACAAGTGAGATTTGGAATTAGTTTATGAACCCCGATGCATGTTTAAGTAGAATCATGCTTTATTCTTGTTTCTATGAACTGCTTCTGTTCTTCTGATCTGATATTAAAGTGGTTTTTTGCCCTAGCATATTTACGTTATAACCTGAAAGCATGATTTATGGTTTCCGAGACCTGTTTATATGAAATTATGCTTTTCTCATGATTTATGTATATGTCTCTATTTCCTGGCATTTCTATGATCTTCTGCATCTATATTTGATAATGTTTATGTAATCACTATCTTATTACATTCATGCTTTATATGCAACTGTATCTGCTTTACTGTATTATGTTATGTATGAGAGTATTATATTCTGCACGTTTTATTACATTGTTGGGCTTCAACTCATTGTTTTGTTTTCCCCCCTCAAGATAAGGGTAAAGAGAAGATACTAGATGATCAGACCAAGTTAGAGCTAGTGAGGAAGATCTGGGGCCTTGGAGTTTCTAAAGACTTGGCATTGTGATGATGTTATTGTAAATATCTAAATCATGAAGGAGGATTATGTATAAATGGTTATGATAAGTATTATATTCTGTCAGAACTGTATTTATGCTTCACCAGGTTTCTGTTAAGAATATAGATGCTTCCGCTATATGTTTTCTGATTTTGGTATAGGTCCTAGATGGCGTCTCTCATATGATTCTGGTATAATAGTTAGGATTGTTAGAATATGCCATGGATGGCATCTGCAATACTGTGCATGTGTGTTGTAGGATGTGAATTATGATATTTGGTTAGTTGTGTACTTGTACTGGTCCCGTAAATGTGTTGTGGTCATAAGTCTGAGGTTTGGATATAAAGTATGTTCTATATAGGGTATTTATTACAGGACGTATTTTTTATTTCTGCCTAGTTACAGCGGAGACTTCGTTAAAATTTTTGTATAAGTTAAATGATTTAAATTTATGGATTCCTTTCTATATCTGTTTGACGAAGGGTCCTATGAGAATTAGATCCATTTTGTCACAAATACACAAGGAACTTTTCACCATATAAGTAATGTGTCAAAATTCTCAAGGCAAACACCACGGTAGCTAGCTCCAGATCATGGGTTTGGTAGTTTCTTTCATGTACTTTCAGTTGTCTAAACCCATAAGCTACTACTTTACCATGTTGCATCAATGCATAACCTAAACCCGCCTTAGAGTAATCACAGTACACCTCAAAGCCTCTTGATCCCTCTGGAATAATCAATACGGGGGCGGTAGTCAAGCGATCTTTTAGCTCTTAAAAACTCTTATCACATTCCTCAATCCATTCAAACTTACCCTCCCTTTTCAGTAGCTGAGTCAAAGGTATAGCAATCTGTGAAAAATTCTTTACAAAATGCTTGTAATATCCTTCCATGCCAAGAAAGCTTCTAACCTTAGTCTCAGACGTTGTCCTACTCTAGTTTGTAATAGCCTCCACCTTCTTTGGATCCACAGAAATACCACCGACAGAAATCACATGCCCCAAAATTATCACCTTCTCCAGCTAAAATTCACATTTACCCAACTTAGCATATAATTTTTCCTCACGGGGCACTTGAAGCACCATCCTTAGGTGAGTTTCATGCTCCTCATAGTCCTTTGAATATATTAGGATGTAATCAATAAAAACCACTACAAATTTATCTAAATACGGCATGAATACCCTGTTCATCAAATCTATAAATACAGCAGGGGCATTCGTAAGGCCAAAAGGCATAACAAGAAACTCATAGTAGCCATATCTCATCCGGAAAGTAGTTTTTGCCACATCTTTTGGTTTGATCGTTAACTGATAATAACCGAACCTCAAATCAATCTTCGAGAACACTAGAGATCCTTGCAATTAATCGAATAAATCATCAACACACGGCAACAGATTCTTATTCTTAGTCCTGATTTTATTTAACTCACAGTAGTCAACACATAGCTGCAAAGACCCATCATTCTTCCTCACAAATAATACCGGTGCTCCCCAAGGAGATACACTTGATCTGATAAAGCCCTTATCTAATAACTCCTGTAACTACAATTTTAGTTCTTTCATTTCCATCAGGGCCATACGATAAGGGGGTTTGGAAATCGAGCTAACTCTGGGAATAACTACAATTTCAGACTCAATTTCCAAGTGTGGAGGTAATCCAGGCAACTCCACTAGAAATACATCCTCAAAATCACAAACAACAACGATATCCTTAGCCGGCACACTATGACTCCCAGTGGTGCAGGCTTATGTCAGGTAAGCTTTATACCCACTTTTCATGAGATGCTTGGCATGCAAAGCAAAAATTAATACAGGCACCTCCTTCTTCCTAATGCCTAGAAAGAAAAAGGGTTCCATCCTAGGAATATCAAAACAAACCCTTTTTAGAAAATAATTAATACTGGTGTGATATTTAGCTAGCCAGTCCATCCCCAAAAGCACATCAAAGTCACCTATGTTCAACAACACCAAGTCCACAATCAAACATTTCACATTCATCTCAACAACATATCCAGGATACACAACATCAGTAACCACAGAAGATCCAGTGGAAGTTGACACAGACAATGCATAATTCAAAACACAATGGGCGTATACAATAAAACATGTAAATCGCAAAGAAATAAAATAGTGGGTAGACCTCGAATCAAATAGTATAGAGGTAGGAACTCCACAAATAGAAAGGGTACCTTCTACAATATTCGAGGATGCCTCTGGGTCCTGAACAGTCACCGCAAAGGCCTTAGTTGTGACAGTAGGCTTCTTTCCTTCTAGCCTCAAAGGTAATGGATAGTCTTTCACCAAGTGACCCTACTGTCTACATCTAAAGCATGCTCCTGATGCCTTGAGACATGCTTGCCCCGGATGCTTCCTCCCACAGAAAGTACAATCAGGGGCTAATGATCGAGAGCCAGTCACTAATTGAGCTAGAATGATGCTCTTCCCTTTGTCTACTGTCCTTGCCTTCTTGGACAACCCTGAAGGCCCTACACTCAATCAAGTACCGATACCCACCCTGCCATCAGTCCTCTTTGCAAAGAATCTTTCCGTCTCCACCTCCTTTGATGCTTGTGGGTTGATAATTGCTTCCTAATATCGTCCCGTAGCCCTTACTGGAATTTCTTTGCTTTCCTCAACTCATCCTCCACAAAATAGGGTAAATATAGGGACAGTTCCATGAACTTTGCGTCATATTCAGTCCCCATCATACTTTCCTGTCTCAACCACATGAACTCTCGGTCCTTTTGATCTTGGCGACTGGACGAAAAATATTTTTTCGTAAAAGCATCCTCAAACATCTTCCAAGTAATTATATCATCGGGCATGCCTAACGCCCTCTTTCTCATGCTCCACTAACTATCAGCCTCACCCTCCAGCTTGTAGACCACAAAGGTAACTTTTTCCTGTTCGGTGCACTGGATCATAGCAAAAATCTTCTTCATCCTTTTAAGCCAAACATTCACTTTTGCTGGATCGGGCTTTCCCAAAAATTTTGGTTCTCGCTCCACTGTAAATCTATCATACGTGATCAGACTAAGGTTTACCGGAGCTGGCTCAGGTGCCGAGATCGGAGCCATATGTCTTTGCTCCACAGATTTCACCAGATTTGTCATCCACTCTAACAGATCCACATAAGCAGCCTCTCTATCATGGGGAGTACTAGCACCACCATGATTATTCCTTTGATTCCTTCTACTGGCCATCTTAGATCCTATAACAAAGAATAAGCACCGCATTATACTCTCAAGAAATCAAGTTAAGGGAAGGGGTTATCAGTAGTTTAATGAAATTAAAACCTAGCCTAAGGACTAACTCCCTAAACATCAAAGTTGCCTTAGTTACCCTGACCTATCCCCATAGAAATTAAAGTCTATGCTTCTGCTTTTTGATCGATCATTCCTTAAGGTATCTCATTTCTCTAATACCAATTGTGACAGAATGAATTTTTTTTTATTCTCAGAAATTTTCGACATTATAGAAAATAGAAACCCAATGCCTGATGAATAACCTAACGTTCTAAGGAAAAATGGATAGAGTTTTTCTTTAAATTGGGCTAAACTGAAACACAAAACCTGCTTATGACCTGTAAATTACAGAATAATATCATATTATCTATCAATAGGTACTCTCATCATAGACACGGGATCACAGACACCATATAATTTCCTACGACTTACATTTCACATTTCCTATCCACTATACTAACAATTCGGAATAGAGATGCCGTCTAGGACCTATATAGAATCTAGAAAACATATAGCAAAAGCTGGACTATATACCTGCGGAAGCATAATCCCTATTTCATCACATACATGGCAAGTATTTCATATACAAAATCCATATACACTCAACATCCATATACAAAATTAGGTATTTACAATTCAACTATCTCTTTTCAAGATCTCTAAAATATTTCAGGTCTCCAAAGGTCTTCAGGCAGGATTTTAACTATTCTTTCTTATCCGAAACTACCTCTATAGATCATCTAGAGGAAAAAATAGTAAAATAGTAAGCCAAAATCTAGTAAGGTACATGCAAGCATGCAGTAAAACTTTTATGTAGAACGTAATGCAGTAAAACGAATACAGTTGATATAAAACATAAATGTGATAAAATAGTAATTACGGAAATAATAATAGAACATGAATGTAGAAGATCACAGAAATATATACATAAATCACGAGAAAGGCATATTTTGATAATAATCAGACTTCGAAAATCATAAATCAGTAAACATAAATCAGAAGTAAGAAATTGATATCAAATCTATGAAATTCTAGAAATCTCCTTTTTCTATTAGTAAAGGACCCACCTAATAGACCCTACTAGTAGAGAGGGTAAATAATCGATGATAGATTGTATTCACTCCACACAATCCAAGGCCAGTAACAGTTGTCCCTTCTCGTGAGATGCCCCTTCTCGTGAGATGTCCCTTCTCGTGGGATTCAGTACAGTAACACCGGCCAGTAATAGTAACTACCCTCTAGGTTAATGCCCTGAGGAAGGGAGCACCACTTGTAACTCCATGGATAGAGTTATCCTCGATTACCGCCATAACATTCTAAGGCATGCTGGAGAATCTAACCTTACTGTATATCAATCTCGGGTCCTAATTAACAGGATTAGAAATATTTTTCTTCTTATTTCTTAACTAAAAACTTATTAAGCTTCAGAAGTTAGTCAGAGTTTCACAGTAACCCTTTATATTTAACAGTATAAATTCGTGTAAATTTTTTAGATATAAATCAAATTATGGACATTATCTCATTACATATCAACTTTAACGTATCAAAAATTTTAGATTAAAACCTTTAAATCCCTTCATTTTCGTTCCTAGGGTTTCGCCAAACAATTCATATGATAAACGAACTCCAAATACAAGTATTTACATGAAATCAGAGGTAAATATAGCAGTATATACTAGTAAACAAGCAAGTTGTCCAATTAATTAGGAAAAATGGGCATTATTTATAGTAAACATGCAGAATCATAGATTTAGAGCAAAAATACAATATTTGAGATATTAAGACACTGTAAAAATGATTAATAACGTCCGAGGTACACTTGCCTGATCTCGATCTATAGTTACCCTTACTCTGATCGGAACAGGATAGATGATTTCTCCTATTTTCTTCTCTTCCCTCTCCTTCCTCTTCTCTTCTCCTCTAATTCTATCATCGATTCTGCCCCAAGGAAACCCCCAACATCCCTTTAAAACACGAAGGAAAAAGTGGTTATGTGTGGATCACATGACGGGCGCTCGACCGCTAGTGGAGCAGTCAACAGGCGGTACTTTTGCATTTTTATGCCAGGGTTGGGGCTTGAGCCGCCTTTGAGTGCCCTGCCGGTAAACCTCTCCCGCTCCTACCTCACCTAGGGTGCACCTCCCGGTGCTCGAGCACACGACAAGCGCTGGTCCCCACTTTGGCTGTTTTCACTCCTTTTTGCTTCGGTACCTATTTTTCCCTTGTTCTTAAGCCTAATTGTGATGGACCGGACACATTCCCCCGCATGCGGCCGTCCGTCGACTGAAACTGATCAGACACTCTGCTTAAAAAGGGTGGACTAAAAAATTTTTTCTTTTCTTTTATATGTATAAACCTTTCATTTGTACATGGGATAGCTTAAGGATGAACTCCTTGAGTTGGCCTCCAAGTTTTAGGTTCTTACATGACCGGCCAACGAAGAGCACGATCGGACATGAAGGTCCTAAAACAAGCTGAGATGCCACTTGAAATCATAAATTTTTTGAACCATAACATCGTACAGAAGCATACTATATTCATTAACTTTCACAGCGGTAGTGTTGTACAAAATGCTTCCCAAAATAATCAGAAGAGAGTACATCAAGTCTGTTCTTGTCATGATACTTAATTCCGGTCAGCTAATCATTTTAGCTCGTCCGCCTTACTATCATTTCTCATCCTCCATAAGCTTCTCATCATCTAAAAATAGCAAGAGTAAGCTACAAGGCCCAACAAGGTACCCTATGTAGAAAACTTTCGTACATATCATCGGGACAAAATAGAGTTTCATAACATAACTTAGCATACAAAAATCATCATATCATTTAATCATAAGTTCAATAATCCTTGTTCTTATTCTTATTATCTTGTCTTCAGAAAACTCATAAAATCGTTCAAAATTCTTATCATCTTTAGGGACCGGACGGGAGCGAATAACATCGATGAAGGGTTGTGTGCTACCCCACTACCTAGAGTTGTATCCTCTCATTATGCTCCCCGAGGCGAAAAGTAATGCCTATAACCCGGCATATGGGGCCGTAGTTCAAAAATTCTTGTGCCACCAAAAATGTCCCCCGTGGCCCAGGGGCAGTCATCGAGTGTCACTCCAATATCCTTCATCCATCTTTAACAGCAAGCTTAATAAAAATTTGATTTTTAGTTAATATCTTTCGTTGGCCATTCATCATAGTTTTCAAAGTCGAAAGTCATAGAGTTTCACTTGCTGTCCGAATTACATACATTTTTTTCTTGTTCTTATTGCCTTTGTTTCTTACTTCAATAATTAAAGTCCATATAGCCTTTCCTTTAATCATCTTAAAGTCGAAGATCTTTTCATCGAAAGTCGGGGTTCTTTTTTCTCAAAAAGCCAGAGTCATTTCCTTAAAAGCCGAAGTTCTTTTCTTAAAATCGGAGTTCTTTTCTTTTAAAGACAGAGTTCTTTTCTCAAAAGGGCAGAGTTCTTTTTCTCAAAGGGCGGAGTTCTTTTTCTCAAAAGGGCAGAGTTCTTTTTCTCAGAAGACGGAGTTCTTTTTCTCGAAAGGGCAGAGTTTTTTTTTTTAAAAGGTGAAATTCTTTTTCAAAAGGTGGAGTTCTTCTTCTCAAAAGTCAGAGGTCTTTTTTATTAAAGCTAAAGGTCTTTTCAACAAAAGTCGGAGTTCTTTTTACTGAAAGTCGGAGTTTTTTTTACTGAAAGATGGAGTTCTTTTCAACAAAAGCCAGAGTTCAAAAGCCGGAGTTCTTTTTCAACAAAAGTCGAAGTTCTTTTTCAACAAAAGTCGAAGTTCAAAAGCTGAAAATTCTTTCCAATAAAGGCCGGAGTTCTTTTTATCAAAAGTTGGTTTCAAATCATTGATCTTAGGTCGCTTTACAAGCTGGTTTAAAATTCAAGGCACTCATGGCCGGTTTCAAATCACAACTTAGAGCCGGTTTCAAATTCAAGGCACTCATGGCCGGTTTCAAATCACAACTTAGAGCCGGTTTCAAATTCAAGGCACTCATGGCCGGTTT
>JAOVVI020013434.1:0-11863 GCA_028571085.2 Nepenthes alata | reverse complement strand
CTAGCTGAATTCGATTATAATAACAGCTATCAAGCTAGTATCGGCATGGCACCTTTTGAGGCATTGTATGGGAGAAAGTGTAGGTCACCGATTCACTGGGAGGAAAACGGAGACAAAAGGATTTTGGGCCCAAAGATTGTGAGAGAAACAACGAAGAAGATTAAATTAATTCATGATAACCTAAAGGTTGCTCAGAGCCAACAGAAAAGCTATGCGGATAGGAGAAGGATAGAATTGAGCTTTGAGGTAGGAGATCTTGCAATTCTGAAGGTCTCACCATCCAAAGGCACGTTTTGGTTTGGAGTGAAGGGGAAGTTGAAGCCGCGGTTCATTGGCCCTTTTGAGATTTTGGAAAGGATCGGGGAGGTAGCCTACAGATTGGCATTACCACCTAGTCTGAAGAACATACATGATGTATTTCATGTATCGATGCTTCGAAAGTACGCCCACGATCCTGCACACGTGATTGACTACCGATCCTTGGCTATTGACAAGGATTTGTCTTACATTGAGGAACCACTGTAAATTTTAGACCGAAAGGATCAGAGGTTGTGTACGAAAACCATCCCCATGGTAAAGGTGCTTTGGAGAAATCACTCACCTGAGGAGGCAACTTGGGAACGCGAAGAAGAAATCCGAAGCAAGTATCCCCACTTGTTCTCTTGAGGTATGTAGTTTATTTAATTTCGTGGACGAGATTTCTTTAAGTGGGATAAAGGGTGAGGCCCCGGAACCGAAAATGTGATAATTTAAAGTAATTAAAATAATGAATATCATTAAGAGGCCAAACATGAAGTGAAAAATGATGGTTGAAAGTAAAAAGTTAGAAAAATACCCAAGTTTAGCAAGCAGCCGAGTGGCGCCTGCTGTGCGCCGAGGCACTGTAGCGAGCGCCAAATTCCAGTAGGCTGCCCGCTCGCCGCCCTCCAGGGGCGCTCGATCGAGCCCCTGGCTGCAACCTAGCGCTCTCCGCACGCCTTCTGAGCGCTCAAGCGCGCGCTGGCAGAATGTAGCCCACTCGCCGCGTGCTCGAGACGCGCTTGAGCGTGGCCCCGACTTTTGCCCGCATGCTGACTTTCTTTTTGTTCTAAAATGAAGGGGGAAAAGGAAAAGGGAGAGAGAGAGAGCAGGCCAGGCATGAATGAAAAGAAGAAGAGGAAGAAGAGAAGGGAAGAAGGAGAAATCACTTGTTCCAATCCACACCCGGTAAAAATAACGGTAGATCGGGCTAAGGCAAGTGTACTTCGGACGTTGTTTTTCATTTTTACCGATTCTTTTTGCTTTAAAGTTGATGAAAATGTTCTAAAGTGTTGTTATTGCATGATTAAAGTAAATGAAGCATGTTTCCTTCGATTGTTCGGTTAGATTTTTTGTTTACCCATGTTTATTGCAAGTTCTGGCTTCGATTACGTGAATAAGCATGTGAATAGTGTTTGATTTTGTCCCCGAAGCTTATGATGAGACCCTAGCTCAAAAATATTTGAAATTTTTGCTTAAATTGCATGATTTAATGTATGTGTGTGGAATTATGGCATTAATTTCATGAATAAGCACATGTTTAGAGTTCGATTTGAGTCCGAAAGTTTTGGCGAAGCCCTAGCTACTAAAATGAAGGGGTTTTGATGATTTTTAAACGTAGCTCCTGTTATATAAAAGTTAATTGACATTGAAATGAAGCTACCGGTATAATTTATTCTTGAAAATTTGTACGAAGTTATACCGATAAATTTCCATGCACCGTTAAGTAAAACTGAAGGAGTTTTTAGACCGATACCATACGTTCTGAAGTTAACAGAAAGTAAATTATGAAACTCTAATTATGAAAGAAGGTTTTCAATAAAGAAGTTATTTCCATTACAGTTATTTAGGACCCGGGACTGACTACAGTTCGGATAGGTTCTCTGGCATGCCTTAGGACTTTACGGTGGTAATCGAGGATAACTCTTTCCATGGAGTTATTTGTGGTCCTCCCTTTTCCTCGGGGCATTACGGTCAGGAGGAAAGCATAGTTACCATCCTACCTTCGGGTGGCATACAATATCGATCTCTCGAGATGGGATACATATGTTACAGTTATAGGACTTAGATTGTGTGGAGTGAATACAATCTATCCTCGATTATTTGCCCCCTCAGCTAGTAGGGTATACTGGCAGGGTCTGTACCGATATGATATGAAATACCGTTTATTGTTTTACTGATATGTTATGTTACCGTACCGATTATCGAATATGAAGTACGGATTTCCGAATATGAAGTACCGATTATCGAATATGAAATACTGTTTACCGATATGATATGTATTGTTTACCGTTTACTGTACCAATTACCGATTCTGAAGTATAGTACTGTCAAGATATGTTTTCTCTATTTCTTGGACTACATTCTGATTAACCGTTCTATTTATGCATAGTTATATGACCGTTCTGCATCATGTTTCTGTTATGAATCGCTTTCCTATGTCATTTGTAAAGTTATGTGTGAGAGTATCCGTTTTGCTGAGTTATGTTTTGCATACATGTTTTACTGTATACATCCATGTACCTTGCTGGGCCTCGGCTCACTGTTTTCTATTTTTCCCCCTCCAGAGAAGACTTTAGAGCTTTTGCCTAATGAGTTGGAGTAATTAGAGATTGACTGAAGAATTATCGAAGACCCTGGAGCTTATTTTGGAGAATATTATTGTAATGACTTGTTTATGCTTCATGAACTTTTATAGTTAGACGTTTTGATTGTGTATTCGGAAATGAATACTTTGGAATGAATATGAATGTTTCCGCAAGATGTTAGAGTAACTTCCGCTATACTTCTTATGGTTAAAGGTATATGGGTCCTAGATGGCATCTGTGATCCTGTGTTATGAATGACGGAATAAAAAAAAAAAAAAAAAGTCTGTTCCGTCATAATGTGCATATATGTTGATTTCTTACTTGATTTCGTAGCTTTGTGAAGTATTATGTTAACTTGGAAACCCTAGCCCCTTGTACACAAATTTCTCTTGTTATTTTCGGTTATATGTGAAATTTGGCTATAAAAATCGGAATCCCTAACTTTTTGAACATGAATATCTTAATTATTAGATGTTTATTCATATGTATTTTGCATATGTTATTTTGTATGTTCCAGAAATTATGTTGGGTGCCTTGTATTAGAAAATTTGTTGTTCGAAAGTCATAATATTTTGTTGGGCTCAACATGGTAAGAATTTCCTAATTTTCTTAAGCTCTCTGTCCATTTATATATGTATTTGAAGTCATGTGAAGACAGTGTAATAAGAAGTATATGCATATGATATGAAAAGAATTATGAAATGTATAAGAAGAAACCCTATAATTTGTAAAGATTGATGAATCATTCTCCAAAAAGTGAGATTTAAGTGTTAAGAATTAAGTGTGAAATTTTTCTTAAGAATAAGTAATCAAGAAATTAGACCAAGGATTTGTATTTCATAGGGTGATATTTTTTTATATATTTTAGGATATTATAATGGTAAATCGAGGAATTGTCCCTGGGTCACGGGAGAATTTTTTGCGGCTAAGAAGAACTATGGTCGAGTATATCTAGGATTACATTTATGCCGCCTATCGCGGGGCGTTAAATTTGAGATAGGTGGTGAGTGTTTTAAATTGTGTGAAATAATATGATCCTTTCTTCAATTGGTCTATTCTGTTAGTTGGTAAGGTCTACTAACCATGGTCCCTAAATATTAATAAATTTTAACATATTTTAAAAATTAAATGAATCAGATATAAAATGTGGAAGGCTAATTGTGTTCCGAAAATACATTTGATCATATTTCATGCTTATGCGTATTCATCATGATACTAACCCATCCCTTCGGTTTATTTTAAGTATATTGTATCGGTTCTTGCTTATATTTGTCCCTTGTTGAGCATTTGACTGACTCCCTTATTGTTTTTCTTACCTTCAGATGAACACGAGCTGATACTGGATGAGATGGATTAGAGGTCATAGATTTACTAGGCTTGGAGGATGATTTTGTGGATTTGTGTATATTTATGGAAGGATATATTGATGTATTTTGGTTATATTGATGATACTCCGATGAGTTTAGTTTTCACTATATATCTATGATTTTATATGCTTTCGCAGGTCACTATGGTTTATTTTTGATACCTAGTGGCATCTCTCTGTCCCGATGTTGTGTTCGGAGATGCAATGTTGGAGTCACGAGTTTATTATGGCAATTTTGGATCCTATGAATGTTTGGTTTCATATTTATAAGATTGGATATTTTGTGATTTGTATTTAGATTTGATGGACATTACGTTCAGGTGGCTCTTAGTCAGTTTGATCCGTTACAGGTGGTTTAAAGAAGGAGATACCTTAGGTTTGATTTGAATATTACGCGAAAGTTTAGGTTAGAGTAAGATAGATTGAATAAGTAGATGAAGGCGTAAGTTAATGTAATTTAGATAACTAGAATTAAGTTAGGATCAATAGTTGTGTTTGATCGTATAGATTGTAGTGTCCTAGTTAGTGTCTGAGTCGTGAACTAACTTACATTGTTCTTATTTCAAAAAGAATATTAACAATGAATCCTAGATGAAGAATTGCGCGTGGTGGCGGCCAACCGCAGGATCGAGTGGTGGAGTATTTGAATTTGCTTGGGAGGATGGTAGACATTATGGAGACTATGGGGCATAACATAGCTCCAGTTCTAGTTCTAGCTCCAGCCAAAATTCTTGCCTATTCGGGGGCGTCTGCCTACAATCGGTTCGTTCAGGAAAGAGTCCCAGAATTTTTGGGAGAGCTAGACGCACTAAAGGCGGATACATGGTTTCAGTGGCTCAAGAAGGTGTTTTCAGTCATCTGATATCCCGAAGAGGATAGAGTATTGTTTGCTACCTACTTTCTTGAAGGCGAAGCTCATCATTGGTGGGAGATTAAGAAGAGATCCTTGGGAGTGCCTGAGAATGAGATAACTTGAATTATATTTGAAGCGGCATTTATGGAGAAGTATTTCCCCTCTAATGTTCATGAGCAGAAAGAAAAAGAGTTTATTCGGTTTAGGTAGGGAAACCGGATAGTAGTTGAATATGATGTAAAATTTACGGAGCTATTTCGATATGCTTTATACATGGTGGAGGATGAAGAAGAAAGGAGAGAAATTTTTTGTAGGGTTTGAGAGATGACATTCGAAAATGGTTGGCAACATTGAAATTGTCGACTTATGGAGATGTATTGGACCGAGCCCTGATCCATGAAAAAGAGCATGAGAAGGAAGAGTTCTTTAAGAGGATGCTGTCCAAGTGAGGTGGTGCCAATACCAGTGCTAGTATAGGTGTGGGTGCAAGTTTGGGTGCAGGTTCGGGGAGATCGCTGAAGAGAGCGAAGCAGTCTGATCAGGAGAAGAAGGTCGGTCAGTCTGTACGGACCATGCAAGTTTTAGCTAATCCTTGCCAACATTGTGGGAAGATGTATGGAGATAGACCTTGCTTCAAGTTGACAATGGTGTGTTTCAATTGTAGTCAAGCGGGATATCTGATTAAAGATTATCCCCATCCAAAGAGGGCTCTAGTGTCCAAGCCCACTGTCCCAGGCGAGTCATATGTTGTGACTGTTGAGCAGGCAAAGGCATTAGATAGCGTGGTGGAAGGTATTCTTTCTATTTATGGTATCTCTGGTGCTTTGCTCTTTTGATTCTGGACCAACCTATTCTTTTGTTTCACCTTGATTTGCTTGTCATCTTGCATCCTCTCCTATAATTCTTGATTATTTTTTTATTGTCTCGACACCTACGGGATCATCTGTTATTACAGATATTTTGTACCCTCGGTACGTCATTGAGGTAACTGGGTTATCTGTAACTACTGATTTGATTTTGTTAGAGATGTATGATTTCGATAAGATTTTAGATCTGGACTGGTTGTCGAGATATCATGCTAATATTGATTGTTTTCATAACAAAGTGGACTTTGTGATTCCAGAATGTGAGCTCTTTCACATTCAAGGAATTCGGAGGGTGATACAATCCTGTTTTATTTTGGCCCTGCATGCTCGGCATTTGTTGAAGAATAGTTGTAAAGCCTATTTGGCATATGCCAACGTGGTTGAGAGCCATGAAATATTAGCAAAGGAGATTCCGGTGGTATGCGACTTTGAATATGTATTCCCGGATAAATTGTTTGTTCTACCACCTCACCCAGAGATAGTGTTTAAAATTAATCTTGTGCCAAGATCGGCACCTATGTCGAAGACACTTTATCGTATGGCTTCTATTGAGTTAAAAAAGTTGAAGCAGTAATTACAGGACTTGTTGGTTAAGGGTTTCATGAAACTTAGTGTGTCGCGGTGCAGTGCACAAGTCTTGTTTGTAAAAAAAGAAAGATAGGACTTTGCAGTTATGTGTGAATTATCATGAGATGAATAAAATCATAATCAAGAATAAGTACCCGTTGCCGTGGATTGATAATCTCTTTGACCAGTTGCAAGGAACCTGTGTTTTCTTAAAGATTGATTTGCAATCAGGGTACCATCAACTGCGAATTAAGAAAGAGGATGTGGCAAAAACGGTGTTTCGAACGAGGTATGGCCACTATAAATTTCTATGCCGTTTGGTTTGATGAATACTCTTACTGCTTTTATCGATTTGATAAATTGAGTTTTTCAGTCCTATTTGGATAAATTTGCGGTGGTTTTTATTGATGATATTTTAATTTATTCAAAGAGTTATAAAGAGCGTGAGACAGATTTGAGAACCGTGCTCCAAACTCTTAGGGGCATAAGTTGTTTGCAAAATTGAAGCAGTGTGAGTTCTAACTTGAAGATGTTGTATTTTTGGGCCACGTTATTTCTAATGGAGGTGTTTCGGTGGACCAAGAAGATTGAGGCCATGATTAATTGGAGTCGACTGACAATGGTAATAGAAGTTCGAAGCTCCCTAGGAATGGCAGGGTATTATCACAGATTTGTGGAGAATTTCACCTGTATTGCTTTGCCACTCATCTAGTTGACGAAAAAGGAGGTTAGATTTGAATGGACGGAAGAGTGTGATCGGTGTTTTTAGGAGTTAAAGGATCGATTAACGTCTACGCCTATTTTGACTATTCCTGATAGTTCTAATGGTTTTGAAGTATATTGTGACATCTCTAAGATTGGGTTGGGTTGTATTCTGATGCAGAATAAAAAAATTGTTACTTATGAGTCTCGACAGTTGAAGATTCATGAGAAGAACTACCCGACCCCTGATTTGGAGTTAGCCACCGTAGTGTTTACGTTTAAGATTTGGTGACACTATCTGTACGGTGAGAAATTTCTTGTGTATTTTCACAATAAGAGCCTCAAATACTTATTTTTACCGAAGGAGATAAATATAAGGCAGCGGAGGTGGATTGAATTCCTAAAGAATTATGATTGTGAAATCCATTATTAGCCGCCGGCTCAATTTTGTGGCGCGTTTGTAGATCAAAGAGATAGAGATGTTGGATTACTTGAAGCATTGCAATATCCAGCTGTGACAACCTAATTTCTAGAACATAGTAAACCATAATCATTAAGTTAATATAATTAAGTTTGGGATAAGGGGATTTTAAAAAAATTAGGAAAATTATCGTAGTGTAGGTTGATGCAGGGTCGGGCTTGTTGCAGGTTTGATCCCAACAGAGGGTGCCAAAAATAGATTGCTTCGAAAAAGACTGTACATGCCACTGGCTCAAGTGCCCAAGGAGGCGCTGAAAATAGAATGTATTGGGCTCGCTAATCACTTGAGCACAAAGGAGGTGCTAAAAACAGAATGGTCCAGGCTCACTGTTCGCTCGAGCCACCTGGGCAGCATCAATTGTTCCAAACTTGCGCTCGCTGCCCGCTCGATAAGCGCTCGAGCGCGGGTGCAATTTTGTACAAGCAACCTAATTTCATTTTTGTAATAAAAGGGAAGGGGGTGAGAACAAGGGGCACAAAACCAGAGCAGCGAAACGAGAAAGAGGAGAAAAGGGAATGAGGAGAAGATTTTGGCCTCTTTCGATCTGATCAGAGTAAGAAAAATAGTAGATCGAGTTAAGACAAGTGTACCACGAACTTTGTTTTCCATTTTTACTACTTTTTAATATCTCAACTTTGACATTTATACTTTAAAACCTTCGTCCCCTGAGTTTTGTTATAAATACTGCATGTTTCTTACGATTTTATCGCTAGATTTTGTGTTTATATATGATTATTATGAATTGTGGCTTCGATTTTGTTATTTGGCTCATGTTTTGTGTTCGATTTATGTCTGGACAAATTGCCTCAAACCCTAGCTCAAAAATTTTGCATGTTTCTCATGATTTATTGGATAGATTTTATGTTTATGCATAGATATGATAATGTATGGTTTCAATTTCATCGTTTGACATGTGTTTTGTGTTCAATTTGTATCCGGAAGCTTTACTTCAAACCTTAGCTCAAAAATGGAGAGTAGGATATTTGTAAATCTCGAATTGTGAAGAGGAAATGCTATTTGATAAGTTATGTGGGCTATTTGGACAAGTTTCCTCTAAAAAATTGTAACATATTACACCGTCCAACATTATTGAGAGCTCCAAACCTGTTTGATGGTTTCGGCCCAGAGCTCACCGGCATGCCAGGGGTATAACCCCGTCTCCCTAGTAATGTGTGGATTTTCTTCCGTAGGGCGTTAAACAACGATTATGCCTGATTGAACATCCTGTCATCAGGATGTAAATAAGGAAGAATTTGTGTTTGAACTCAGAATTTTGAATTAGAGAACTCTGATAATTCTTCATCGGGATGTAAACTTTGGAGGATAGAACCTTGAATAAAAACTTCGGATCTTCGGATTATTTGAATGTGAATATCAGATCTTCGGATCATTTGAATAAGAATTTTGCACCTTCGAATTGGAACCCTGAATGAGAATGTTAGATCTTCGGATCATTTGAATAAGAACATTGGACCTTCGGATTAAGACCTTGAATGAGAATATCAGATCTTCAAATTATGGACAAGAACTTTGAATGATGAACCAAGAACTTTTGAATATAACTCTTTTATATTTATGCATCGAATTATGCTTTTGCCTCGTCTCCATACATGTTTGATTTTCCAAATTTCTTCTATGTTCCAATCTCCTTATATGCTTTACATGTTTTATATAATATTTGTATCTCCTTACTATTTTGGATATCTTGTTGGGCAATTGCTCACCCTTACTTTTAATTCCCTCTCAGATAAGATGAAGCCTGATAGGAAGGACCAAAGATATAAATTGGCTAGGAGAAGCTTGTGGAGCTCGAAAGCTTTTGAAGATTTTGAATGTTTGAGGACTTGGAAATGTATATAGCTAGTATTTTGAAGGAATGTTATATACTATGATGATATAGAATGCTTTTGTATCTTGATGAATGCAATGTTTTTACTTTCGTAGATTAATATATGGTTATAGTTACTTCTGCATTATTTTTGATATTTAGATTTATTTTGGTCCAAGATGGCATCTATCTTAGATTCAATACGGAAGTTTAGGAGTACTGTATTGGAGTCATGGATGATATGACATTTGTTAATCATGTGGATATGCTATGTATGTGTTGTGGGTTAAAATGATGAGGAATATTTATGTATATGTTGTATGCAGGGTGCGTACTTTAGATTGTTTGTATGATTTTGGCCCATTTTTAGAGAAAATTCTATCCGATTTTCTGCAGAAATTAATGTGTTCAAATTTGGAGCATTAGTTTTGCATGTTTATTGACAGAGGTCTTTAGAGGATAAGGACCCGTCCTTCATAGTTGGTATCAGAGAAAAGATATGCCTTAGGTTTGATTTGAATTGTATTCGAAAGCTTAGGATCGATTAAGATTGATTGAATTGATAGATGAAGGTGTAGGATGGTTAAGTTACATTGGATAGTCCTAGGTATTCTAGTTTGTATAGGCTAGATTAGAATTAAGTTGGGATGTAGTGTTTAAGTTGATTGATATTGATTTCAGGACTAGGCTAATTGATTTGGGTTTAAAGTTTTGGTTGAACTGTTCTAAGTTGAGGTAAGACAAGGATGGTTAGGATAAGATGGAATACTTAGGTTTTGGCCCTAGGATTTTTATCATGGAGTGTATTAATTGATTTTAACCCCTCCCTCTAATCTGATTATATGAGGATACTTAATGTTGTGATATTTGTAGTTATAGGACATAGCATGACTAGTAGAAGAAGAAGAAGGACTGCTCATGGAGGTGCTAGTACTCCCCAGGGTTGAGAGGCTAAATAATTAAATTTGTTGGGGAGGATGATAAATATATTAGAATCGATGGAGTAACGTCATATGGCTCTGGTTCCTTCACTAGAGCCCCCAATGAATCCTGCCCTAACAGCATAAGAGTGGTTTACGGTGAAAAAGGTGTCTGAATTTTTAGAGAAACCAGATCCGATAAAAGCGGATATTTGGCTTCGAAAACTATAGAAAATATTTACGCTCATTCAATGTTCTAACCAGGAAAAGGTTACTTTTACGGCTTATAAGTTAGAGGGAGAAGCTGATAGTTGGTGGTCAATGAAAAAAATGGCGTTGGGTTTGCCCGATGAGGAAATCGCTTGGAAAATATTTGAGGAGGCTTTCTTAGAACAATAGTTTTTTTCTAGCCTCCAAGATTGGAGGGAAGAGGTGTTTATGCGGCTAAGGTAAGGAAGCTGCACTGTGACAGAAGATGATGCGAGGTTTGTGAAATTGTCACGGTATGCGCCATATATTATGGGAGATGAATTCAGAAAAGCCAAAAAGTTTCAACTAGGATTAACGGATGAGATTAGGAGTCAGTTGGTGACACAAGAGCTTCAAATTTATGCTAAGGTTCTAGATAGGGCTTTGATAATTGAAAAGGAAGTTGAGACTCATAAATCTTTTGATAAGAGGGCAGCTAGCCAAATGAGTTTTAGTACAGGATTAGGTTTAGGACCCTTAAGGCCTTCTAAAAAGATGAAAGTGTCTGAAAAAGGGAAAGGCAATATCGGAATTCAGTCAGTGTCAGGTTACCTGGCGTTTATAGTAAATTGTGATCATTGTGGGAAGAAGCATTCGGGAGAAATTTACTTTCAAAGGATGGGGGCCTGCTTTAATTGTGGTCAGTAGTGCCATCTGATTAAGGATTGTTCCTTACCCAAGTGGCAGAAAGCAAAGAAGCCCGCTACTTTAGCTAAAGCACTTACGGTGACAGTTTAGGATTCTGAGGTACCCCCAAATGTGGATGAGGGTCTTCTTTTATATATGAAGATTTGATTTCTGTTTTATTTAATTTGGGATTTATATATTTTCTTATTTCCTCTTGATGTGTATGTTATATCATATCCACCCTAAAAATTTTAGGTTGTCCGATGGCTATATTTATATATTATTTTGTGGACCTTATGAATTGTGAAAGGCAGTCAGTCGAGTGTTCATTAGAGGAAAGGAAGGCGGGTTTAGTTAAGGAAAGGCTCTATGGAGGATGTAGCATCTTCGGTAGCATGATTTTGAATCCGTGGGACTAAAGCGGTGGCTAATTGGAAAAAATGATTGACATTGTGAAGGTATATGGTCTTCTCTAGTTTAACAAAATCTAATAAGTGATTCGACAAGTATTTCCTGAGGATCATAGAGCTGTGAGGCATTAGGCTTAGGAACGATCAGTATTCATAAGGATGGGATATTTGGAGTTAGCTTGCAAGGAATTAAGGGTAAATTATTGGCTGTTTTGTTTGGGTTGTGGTAGAATGTAATATTTTTGAGGAAGGATAGAATTATATTCATCTCGTATCGCAATAGGTGGAAACCCTCAAACCAAGTTGAGGAGGAGCTTATTATTTGAAATTATTTCGCCCATAGTTGGGATTAGCCGATGAGGTCCTTACCCTGAGGAATCATAGGTAT
>JAOVVI020013432.1:0-11864 GCA_028571085.2 Nepenthes alata | reverse complement strand
AAATTATATTAATTTTTTAAAATTTTTATAATAAAATTTTTTGTATATCTTTAAATAACATATTAAAATTCCTATATGTTTCTAAATTATACATTGAAGTCTCTATATATTCATAATTTTTATTATATGTCACATATTTACAACAAATATGAGGTAAAAATCTATGTATTTTTTGATATAGAAAGTATTTTCTTTTTTATGAGAAAAAAATATAAAATATTTATATTTAAGTAAAATTTTTAGTTTAATCAAGTATGGACTATTGTAGAGAACATAAAAAATATATTTAACTATATCATAATATTATTAATAAATTGACTATTAAACTTATTATCTACAAATTAGAAAAAATAACATTTAATCCTAATTATAAAGATTATATGTAGTCGATTTACTTACGGATTATAAATAGTGATACATAACCTTTAACTATGTGAAAATATTTCTATTGCAAATTTTATTTTTCTTCATTTGTTGGTAATGTCATCTTTGATATTTAGTCCATTTACACATTAGTATGATTTTCATATAATTCATAGTTAATATGTATTTATTCAATTTTTGGTGTGATTTTCATATTTGTAAAGATTTTAATATGATTTATATATTTGCATAATTTTAGTATGTTTAGTTATGAGTATACAGATTTGATATGATTTATATATATATATATATATATCTATTGACCCAGATAATTATTGGTTTCAACTTTCATATTATTTATAGAAAAATAATATTATCGACTTTTTAAGATTTTTGATTATATCATAACTCTAAATATTTTGTTCAAAAACTATTTATATATGAAAATATATATGCAGTACTGAGTACTAGAATAATTCTTAGCTTTATTTTTACTAAACTTTTTAATTAGGGGGTTCAAATTAATTTGAAAAAGATCAGAATTTAAAAGAACATTATTTGAAAGTAGTTTCTAGGGTAATGAAAATATTCAAATATTTTAATATTTGGTTGAAACATAATTGTAGCTTTAAATGTTAGTTTCTGATAACTTTGATTAATATTGTATTCAGTTGATGATATTAATACTTAAGTTTGATTTTAGGTTTTTAGAACTTAAATTTGATATTCTAATTTTCAGTTGAGATACTTTTTTTTATATTTGATTTGAAATTATTTAGTTATTTATACTCGGATATGCTTACGAGTATGACTTTTGAATCCTATGCTTGGATAATTATTATGTTATTATTTGGGCCATTTAATGATATTTGATATAAATTCACATCTTGGTATTGGTTTTCGTTTAAATCAGTAGAATAAATAATTAATTTTTAAGTTTTAATTTAGAATCGAATTAAGATAATATGGATTATGTATTAAGCTAATTTTGACTTTGGGATCGAAGACGTGATAGCCACACAGAGAAACTCCATAATTTATAGGCTAATAAATGTATGGTATAGAATTAAAATAGATGAAATATTTTAAAATAACAAGGCTTTTGTTTTCGAATAATGAATAATAATCTCTAAAAAAATAGATAAATAATGCTCTCTATCTCTTTAATTCAAATTGTTTTGTGCACTTTTCAAATTAAAAGAGGTTTGCAAGAAGCTTCCAATCAAAATAATTTCAAGTATCATATAGGGACCATAAATTGCACCCCATTTGAGTAGCCATCTTGCAGTTAACCTGTGATTCAACTATAGAAGCCTACTCTTTGAGCAGTCATCTTGCGATCAACTTACAACTTATCTCTAAAAATTTTACTATATACAGGTTATTTAAATGGCTAACTCACGACATGCTTCTAGAGCAATTTAATTTTAGCTATTAGTTAATTTTTATTTAATTTTAAGGCATAAAACTTAGGCCACAGTTAGCTTCTATTTAGTTCCAAAATAAAAAAATTTAAACTCTTAGATACAAAATTATTTAAGCGATTATAGAACTCCTATCTATCATTCAAACACAAATGATGTAGCAAAATAAAATAATATGCTTAATATATAACTTAATATCATGAAATTTATCAATACTAAACACTAACCTAAAACAACATATAAAATTTTGTAGAAGTAGATGATGTAAAATCTCATTTTCTAAAGCCAAAAATATTGCTTTCTATGCCCAAGAGTCATGTATTTATAATGTCATTGGGCTTACTAAGGAAGCAATGAGGTAAATTTTTCATGAGTTAATTTAATTAATGTAACCGCTTTGCTCTATTACTCAAATTGATTAGTTATTTGAGCATTTATTTAATCATCATATTCATGTGAATAAATAAGGTCTTTGTATTGCATAGTTATTACTCAAAAAAATATTGTGTCACTTTATTATAGAAGATGTGTCGTATAATTTTTAAAACAATAGTTTCAATAGGCATTAATGTGGTGGGGTTTAATCTAGTTGACATTGGTCAACAAATGTCAATTTTGTCAAATTTGTCTGGACGGATAATACTTCTACCTGTTAGATTATTTTTTCTAGCATCACATGCTATTGTCTAGGCTAATCTCTAATTGTCTATTTTTTGACAACTCATTCTTGTTGATGAAGCAATTTTCAAAAACCAACTACGTGACAATTTACTTATTCTGACAAGACGATATTTATGTGACTATTTATTTCCAATTTTCATGATTGTATAAGGGGTCTTCTAATGACCCAAACTATTCTAATATTTGAATTTGAATACACCTGTCTTTTGCCATCGTTGGTGATTCTTATTATGGAATGTATTAGAATTTTCAGCATCTGAAGAGTGAGACCTTATTTACACAGTGGCAACTCGGTTTGCAATATCTAAACTTATTTGACGAGTAGATATTAGGCTAATTTGAATGAAAATCATGTGGTCTTACAATTATTATTGCTTGAAAACTAATTAGGTTAATTATTGACTCAGAATTTCAAATTGGTAAAAGTCTATGATTAGGTCGGAGGTATTATGAAAAAAAATTCGACCACTTTACAAGTACTTACAACACAAATATAACTAACGGGGTTGAGACTAATAAATAATTGAGACAATCCAAGTTAATTTTTTTTATTGTAAGATTTTATATGACTCAGATGATATAAACTAGTATTTTTAATCTATTAAAATGATAAAATAAAAATCAATTGCAATAATAGTATATCAAATGTAAATGTAGTAAGAGGATGTGAAAGGATCTTTTTTTAAAAAAAATAAAATGACACGTATAGATAAAAATAAATACTATTAAAGATAAGTAAAATATGCTATCCAAAATAAAATGGAACAAACACAGAGAGATTTTAAAAGAAAAATGATTTTACCAAAATAATTATGGTTTAAAAAAATAGTCTTTTGTGATGATAACAAATTTGATTATCTATAGAATTATGGGCCGTCGGCAAAAGAGTAAGAGATTAGGAGATTAACCCGAAGTGGGGTCCTCAGCATGCAAGCATGAAAGGAAGATTAAAAATTGACAAATGGAAGGTCACTGTGGCATTTCTAGGATTTAGTTAGTTTTATTTTCTTATAATGTGTTTTGTTTATTTATTTATTTTTTGTATAATTAAGATTTTATAGGAGTGTGATATATTTTTGACGTGTATTTGAATATTAATTTAATCAGGATCGTACGCTCAACTGTTTGTTAATTTAATATAATACTTTGAATTGATATCCCACGCAAAATTAAAAAGAAAAGAAAAAGGTGTATTTTTTAGGAGAATCCTTTGACACTTGATCCCGTATTAACATTAGACCAGTTAAAAGTACTGTGCCCTTTGACTGTGAAAAAGGGAAGCGTGTTCGTTGCTTCTCGAAGCCTCGTGGTAGGGGCAACACCCTTACTTGTACCATTCTTTTAGTATGATAATATTTTATCAGAATCGTCTTGATAAAAGGTACTCTAATTGATAGGCCGCCTTGCAAAAGGTATATCAGACGATTTGTGCACAAACCATTTAATCATTTGCAATTGCAGTGTCTCGTCGAGCCACAGTCAAACTCGAACTAAGTATTTAATCACCCCGATGGAAAGCTAATTGTGGTGCTTTTTATTTTGGAGGGTGATAATTAGATGGTTTGTTTTTTTACGAGTCTCATATTATTTATACACGCATATTGCTTTTTATTTCCTACATAGGACGGGCGTTTGCTTGATGTTTGATCGAGCAAACTACTTCTTGAAGGGAGTTTTATACTCGAATAGGTAATTTTCTGAATGTTTTCTCACAATATTCGTGCTGACAAAGGCTCAAATAAAGAGCATCCAAAATGATGATTTTAGCTCAAATTCATTTTAATTGCTATTATATTTGTTCATTACTTGGGTTATTTACTTGTAAAGTGTTGCAGTTTAGGATATTTGGCATGTTTATTGTGACTGAAATTCATAACCAGTGAAGATATATTTTGGATGCTAAGTTCTTCGATTGTTTTTCCTCATTTAATATATAACATAATCTTGATTTTATCATTTTATTTATACATTTTTATTATTATTATCTTGGATCCTTACTGGTTCAAGCAAAGAAAGCCATAATCAATCTTCACAGTTATTTATTCATGACTTTATGTGAGTGAAATTTCAATGTGCCTCCCGACGGGATGGTAGTGGAGAAATTTCATTCCCTTTTTTGCTTCTTTTGAATTTGTCTAGGGGTGCCCTTAATACAAGTGGCTTTGATTTGCTTTCATTACCATTTTTTTTAATCTTCTCAAGTTAAACCCAAAAAAAAACAAAAAAAAAAAAATCATACATTCTAAATTCTTCACTCTATTTATCTATTTATTTATATCATAATTTTGCCTCCTCATGAGATCAAATAAAGGGCCCCATATTCAATCCTTATAAAAATATGTTCTCAATTTTACAATATGAAATTACAGTGTATTTTTTTAATGGATAGATAAAGTTTTATTTATTTATATATTTAATCTTCTTGAAGTGAGGGCCCCTCTTAACAAGTGGATTTGATTACCATGCTTTTAATCATGGTTTAATAGTAGTTGATGGTAATTAGGATCCCCAAAGGATAAGATAAGAAGATGATTAAAGAAGTGAAAAAGTGGGTGATCAATAAACAGCCACAAGACTTAAATCAAACGACTAGGAAATTTTAATCAATTCTCACACGGTAAAGATTCGCGCATGGTCACTATATTTGAAAAATATAGATGTTATAAAATGTGCTTAATACCTATCATATATTTGAAAAATAAAATGTGCACTAATACCATCTATACATCATGATTGAAAAAAATATATATTTACAAATGGGGTTTATTGGCCCCAAAACATGCTAATATAATAAATATACATTTTCATCCATATCCACCTAGATGTTTTATGATTCCAACTTTGTACATTAAAACAACTAAAATCTAATCCTTTCTGGTCTTCTCTTGGTCCAAAATTTTATAAAAGATTTATGCTCATTTATAAAAATTGGATAATAGTAAGTTTAATATTCAACAAATTATATATGTATGTAGACGTGGATATATATAAATAAAAATGATGAAAGACAATGATAATTGAATGTGAAAAAGGATTTTTTGTCCTAAATTGTACAATTAAGTTTTGACCCCAGTAAAAATAGCGACAGAAGTAAAAATTAAATATTCAATACACGTAAAGAATATTTATTTCTAGATGCCAATGATACTAACAAACATGTAAAATATAAACGAGTATAAATAATAATAAAAAGACATAATTTTTTGTGACGAAGGAAAACCTTGATATCCACGGTAATCGAGAAAAAATCTTTCGGGCTTCAATGGCCAGGGATGCAATGCACTATGAAAATTAACTTACAGATCGGGTGGTAACGACGCGCTAACCTAGCCGACTTATTCCCGTCTTGTGATCCCTACCAATGAACTAATTGGATTTGCCCGCGGCAACGGAACCGGACACCTTCCGGTCTTCACGTCAATTTTTTATCTTGAGCCACTTCAAATGTCGAACACGATCGGGTCTCCTTCTTCAACGTACCGACGTCTCCAACGAAGGTAGAAGAATTGAAGTGTTTAAATATTAAAGAGAAAGTGTAGAGAAAACTTGTTAGAACATGAAGCTCAAAGTCGTAGCTTTTGATTTTCTCAAGAGAAGTAAGATCAATGGAGTATGAATAAGGTTTTTTTCAAGTGGGGCATGAAATTTGTTTGCCAAGAGTCCTAAAATTTTAAAATTATAAGACAAGTATTTATAGGGGCGTACAAAAATGCATTAAAAAAGTGGCCCATTGTCGCGGCACTTGAGCGCGGAGCCGACGAGCAGCGAGCGGGCCCTTTCTGGATTTTGTGCTCGAGCGCTTGGCGAGCTCACGGCGAGTGCAATGCTTCGGGTTTTTTGGGTCGAGCGGGTAGAGAGCGCACAGAAAGCATGGGGCTTCGGGATTTTGGGATCGAGCGGCTAGAGAGCGCAGGGCTTCGGGATTTTGGACTCGAGCGGGTGGAGAGCTCACGGTAGCCGTGGTATCCCTGAAAGTCGAAACGGACAGCAACGGATATGTGTTAATGCAATATTTTAACAATCCATAACTTGACATCGATAGAATAGTATATATGGCCACAAAATATATCAATTTAAAAAAATGACTCTAACAGAACGTAGAAGTATAAAAAAAAGTTGACAAATCAATAAAAAAACATTTGAAAAATATAAAAAATACGAAAAACATGAACCAATAAATTATAAGATAGAGCAGTAACTTAAAAAGAATTTTATTAAACTTCTCCAATGACATGCTCTTTCCCACCCCATAAGCTAAGCATTTGTGCTGCAGTCTCTTTAAATGTTACTTGCACTCTTTTGCTATTATATTTTTATTATATAAGAGGATCATTTACCATGAGAAACATTTTAAGGCTTTTTTCACTTTTATCATATATTTTTATTTTTAAAATTTTGACTCAAACGATCAATAACGAATAACCAAAATACATAAAAATTTTATTATAGGTAATCTTTGTTAAAAATACAAATTTATGTATAGAGAAAATAAATTTTAACCTACATAAATTTCGTTAAAATTAAAATTTTGTAAATTTTGTTTCATATACAAAGAAAACAATTATATTTATTGAGTTATTATTGTTATACCGTTATTATTTTTGTTTTTAAAAGGGAAGGGATGGACAGAAAGGAAACGGTGATGATGAAGATCATATCCATATAATGATAATCATCATTGAAAAAGCATGGTAGAGTGCCCATTATCTTCTTCTTGCATGCTAAAACACAAAGCTTTCATAAGATAGAATTTGGAAAAAAAAAATAGTTAATCATTTCCCATGCCATGGCACTCTTGTAATTTATTGCTTTCTTCAATTCAAATTATCACCCAAAAAAAATAAAAAAAATTAATTAATTAAAAAGTAAGATATTAAAAAAAATATATAAAAAAAAAGTAAGTCTTTGGTCAAACATAGAAAAAGACTTGTTTCTAACCCTATTAACCCTAATCGGTGTACATCCTTTTCATGACAAAGTTAATTGCTCCACGTCCCACGACCAATTGATAGTGACGGGCAAGTTTCAATCATCCCAATTTTTTTTTTCTATTTTATTATTTTTAATTTTATTATTTTTGATACTATAATATTATTAACGGCCTATAATAAAATATTTTAATTACCATCAAATTAAATTTGGGTAAAACTTATGATAGCTCGGTTAAAAACTTAAACCACTCCATTTGAACCGGCCTGTGACGTTGGATTAGGGGTTTGAATCCTCACCTTTTAATATTAGCTCATGTAATTGATGAGTTGACTTTACATTTAATTTAAACTCGTTAAATAAAATAATTAAGTCTGAATAAAATAATTAATAATTTATTTTTAGCCTAAGCTAGATATTTAGTTGTTCATAAGATAATTATGACTATTAAATAGCACACTGATTTTGATTAATTATAATTTATTAGATTAATATGCTAAAAATTAATGATTGGTGAGTACACATATTAATATATATAATCCATAATATTTTTAAAAAATTCTAGCATAATAAATAATAATATATGATAATTATTTTTCGATGGAAAATAATTTATATGTAAACTAAAAAATAGGAATTTTCATAGTCTATTTATAGATTTTTTTTCAAGAGACTAATAATTATGTATTTTTAAATATAAAATGACATGCTCTTTTATAAAGAGTTGGGTGCTTTCATATGATCAGACATATTCTTCCATAAATAATCATACTCTTTTATTTTTTTCTTCAAATAAGGAAATAGATTAAATATTTTTTTTACTATTTTAAATCATTCTAATTAGATTATAAATCAAAAATAATATAAATCAAAATTTTAAATATTAATATTAGTATAGTTCATATCTAGAGATTAATTAAAAATTATTCTAATAATTATATTCTTTATTTAATTTTTTTAGCTAACGTAACATATATAGGAATGACTCATTCAAGAATACCTTCTATAGGTTACATTAAAGAAATATAACGATTTATTATGACTATATCCTATCATTGTACCATGATTTCTTAATTTTAGGATCCAAAAAAAGATAAAAAAGATGATGTTTTGAACGATATGTTTAGGTTGTGGCTGACCTAATTAGTTAGACAATATGAATTTATTTGACTATAGTCAATAAAGTCATTTTATTAGTGAATCTAAGTTATTTATTAAAATTTCACAAATAACATTTCAATTATAAGAAATTTGTAATGACAAGCCTTAATACAAAAATAAGCTTATCCTCAATGAAGTCTTATTATAAAAATAGTTGCACTGTTTTTTTTTTCCTCTTCAAGAAATATAAAAATTATATGCCTCTAACTCCTTTAAACCCACAATTCCAAGAGTCTTGCCCACATCTTCTCTTTGGTATTTTTTATTTAGTTATTAAAATAGATTATTAAAAATAATAGTTTAATTAGCTATCTGATTAATTTGCTACTTGTTAAAATAATAATACACTTAAATATCTTGGGAAAAAATATTTTTAGAAGTTATAATTACACAATCATCTAGACATTAGAAATGAACTGTTTGATCAAGGTGCAGCATTAGAGCATAGCTTATAACCCTCAACATACTAATGATAAAAGTGTATTGTTTTGGGGTTGGGGGGTAGTACTTGTGACCCAAATTTAAAATTATGTTTACCCTTTATCAAATGTACTCTTTTTTTAGCTTAAATTATAGTGCTTTATTGGTTACCTGAAATTTCATGAACAATAATTAATGTGTATTTGAGCTGAGGATATTGCTCAAAATATTGAGAACTCGAGACGGAAGCTCGATCAAGATAATCTAGTTCCTTAGGTTGACACACTACAAATAATGATATTGAAGCGTCTTGAGTTGTGTTTTTAAGACAGCTCCTATAATATTTAGGTTCATACTGATTTGATCCATTAAAATAGGGACCTATAGCTATCTACTACTTTAAACACAATTGAAAAACTATTTTTTTAGGAGTTGTGAATAGACTGAGTTATTGACTAGAATTAAGCCTAAAAGTGAGACTAATGTGATAATAATTATTTTCTTATTGAATACCAGCATGAGCCCCATGGGAAGTTTGTGAAATTGGTATCAACATTCCCATCTTGACGAATAGACAATTTTAAAAGAATGAAATACACTTCTCAAATTAGACTCTCGAATTTTAATTTGAAAGAAGAAATAACTAAATGTTGCTTGGATAAAAATTTCTTTAGAGTAACAGTCTACTCTTAGATAGAAGATTTTCTTGTATTATAAGCAAAATACCATATTTATAGATGGAGATGGGATTTGCTGGACCAAATGGAAACCATGTAATTCAACAAGTATTTGGGGTAGATGTGCTTTCTTCTAGCCCAATGCCAAATATCGCTAAAATGTTCCATCAATTATATCCTATCATAGCAAGCTATCATGGTGGTCACACTTCTACTAATCTTCTAGCTGTCTCGGACTCATTACCTATAGGTTTGTATTGAAGCGGGGCTTTTGCAGAAGTGATCCTTTATATTCGGGTGAGAGTTATTATTGGGCCCATTTTACATTCGCCGAGGTTACTTATAGGGCCATCCCTTGGTCTGTCACATACGTGGAGCTATCAATTAAGTTAAATACTGATGAACTTGAGGCACCACACGGGTTAGTTCTTTCTGGTCTAAGGTACCACGATAGAAATAATAATATTTTCATAATTTTTATTCTGACAAATAATTTCAAACATAACAAATGATATTAACAAGTACAAAATCTAAAAGGAAATGTCCAGGTCAAAAGGAATTACGAAATATGAAATTATGTGTTACTCTTTAGTTACTTTTGAGATTTTTTTAGTGACGTAAGTATTGATCTATTAATATGAATTAATGAATAAAATTTTAAATTATTAAAAAATATTCTAATATTAACTAAAAATCATCTATTTATCACCACTCCTTTCATTTATGGTCAAATTTGCAGGAGAAGGTCTAGTACATGAAAAAGGACATGACTATAGGAAATATAATTTGCACATGGCAGTGACTTTTTTTCCTTGTTGCAAACGAAAAAGGAGTCATGCTATTGTCCTCTCATTTATTATACTTCTTTATATTCTTAATAATATAAAAATTTTACCATAACAATTTAGATGATTAAAATTATAACAGTATATTAAAATATATTAAAAACAGGCAACTTTTTTTCTGGGTGGGAAATGATCTATTGAATAGAGAAAATTTCACCTCTAAAGAGGATACAATATATTTCACTTAAGGAATTGGTTGATCTATCCCATTAGACAGATCAACGGCACCGGGCACACGATACAAAGGCAGGAGAGCTGATTTAACCGGACAGGCCAGATAAGCGAGATTGATTTAAAGCAAAAGAGCAGTGCCAACTTGCATATATGGATTTGATACTTTAGTCAAATCCTCGGATCTTATAACTCTAACAATTTGAATTATTAAGATAAAATTCTACCTTCAAAAATAGGAAAAATAAAAAACCCTAAAATATGAAAAATCTAGCATCTGCACTGACATTGTTAGTTCAAAATAGCATATACCCATAAGCAGTGAAGTCAGCTAGCTGTTGGACATAGACAGGACTGGGCTCAAACAGTGGCCCACCGATTTCATTATTCGAGAGACATAGAGCATCAAGCCACGTGAAAATATGGGCCCTTGTAGGCTTTTATTGGGCTAGAATGTGAAAGGTGGGGGCCCATATTGCTAGTTGGTAAGTCAGCGTTGAGGAACGCCGTATACCATACGAGTGGCTGGAAGCACACGTGCGGTGGTAGCACACGTGACGGCATTCTTTCTCCTCCACGTGCGTCGATGCCTGGACCACGTGGTCCAGCAGGCATGCCATCCCCACTACTTAAATGTCTCTGTCTTTTTCATTTTTTTTAAACCTTTTTTTAAGGATGAAAATGGATTCTAAAAATATAATATGATATTATTTCCAAAATAAAACATTAATATAAAATTAAAAACTTTTTAATTTTTAAATAAAAATATATAAAATATATGATTAGTCCAAATAATCGTTAATTTGAAAATTGATAATTTGAAATCAAATTGAAACTTTAAAGAATTTCATTCTTATCAAAAACTAAACTGTACAGTTTAGTTATCATAATTTTTATTTAAATCTTCAATGATGCAAAACCCAAAATTTAACATTTTTATGCTCGTTGAATCACTGAATAATAAAATAATATAATATATATTATTTTGAAAATAATGGTGAATGCATAAGTTTTCTTTTATAATTTTTTATTTTATTGCCCCGTTGTATATTGTTGTCGCGCAAGCAATATTGGGCCTACACAATTACCCAAAACATATTGGGCCTACACGTTAAGGCCTTTCAGTTTGGGCAGTTTCGAACGGGCTTGTTCTGTGGCGCAACGGCACTAGAGGATATTTCAGCCCAAGTACT
>JAOVVI020013430.1:0-11864 GCA_028571085.2 Nepenthes alata | reverse complement strand
GGCCGATTCCCTCTGTTCCCCTCACCGTTGCGTCTCCATTCGGTTATATATACTCATTTGCTGGCGTCGAGTGTTGCGGAGTGAGGTGAGGCTGAGGCTGTGAGTGTGTGAGGGTGTGGTTCGTCGTCGGTGTTGTCGTCGGCCATCAGTAACTTCATCATCGTCTTCATTGTCGTCGTCGTCGCCATCGATTTCTTCGTTCGGGTCAGTGTACGGTCGCAAGCCATTTTTCCAAATTTGAAGCCGAACCCGGAGCCAAAGGGCGAATAATCTCGGCCATCCACGTGTATCCAAATCAACAACTCATATTTTTTATTTTTTTTTATTTTGAAATTAAATCTTGACCATCTATGTTCCCAAATCAGACGGCTCATATTATGTCAAAATATGAGCCCTCAGATCATTACATTTAAATAACCGTTCAGATTTTTAAAAAATTTAAATCTAAGCCATTGGTTAATGGACGGATCAGATTAGCCCGGCCAACATTTTAAAAAATAAAAAAGGCAAAAAATCTGAAATGTTAATTTTATCGGACGGTCCAGAATAAAAAAGCCTTAACCCTAGGACAAAGTCGTTAGGTTATTTTTGTCTCTTCATTTTGTGGAGTCATCAACGGCCAAGCATCATTCAGGCCAGTCACATTAAACAGTATGCGTGCTACCTAGCCCGTCAGTCTTTGGCCCAAGCAGTCCAAGCATAACAAGATTATTAAATTAAAATTGAGTGATTAATATTTAAAAAATAAAAATAAGATAAATAGTTACATATTTTGGACAAACATATCATATTAATATTTATTAAATATTAAATTTTTTTCAATAAAAATAATTAATTTGATAATATTATTTAATATTAAAATTTCAATCCACCTAATAAATATTTTTTTCAAATGTTACAATTTGTTTGGTAATTCATTATCTTATATGAACAGAGAAAAATTTTTATTTTTAAATTTTCTAATTTTTTAGAACTTCTTCTATATGCCTGATTTTAGAGAATGGTAGAAAATGAGTTGGACACATATAGCTTTTTCAATAAGTTAGAAATTAGGATTTTTTTTTTTTAATTTTTTGATAAAAATAGAAAATTTAAATAATATGTTTAAATCTACCAGGTTGTTATTTTAAAATTTTAGAATTTCAAATTTAATTTTAGAAAAATAAAAAACATAAAAACATTTTTTTGAAAAAATATTACCAGCTATAAATTAATGTTTTTAATGATTTTAATCCTAATTAGATAATAATATTTTGGAAATATCTGATGATGAAAGTAGGGCTTTATAAATTAATAAAAAATCAATATATATTTATTTAAATTTAGTTCAATTCATAACAAACTTTATTTTTATTTTTAAATATTTAATTTATTTGAATTATCTAATATTTTTATATGAATAATTACATTAATATAAATTAAAGTTTACATATTTAAAAATATTGTTACGCATCTTATTAGAAAAAAATTAAAAATATGATCTTTTAAGTAATATTTTAATTATTTAATAATTACAATACTTAGATTACTATTTAATATTTTTAATGACTTAATAAAATATTTATCAGTGTTAATTTCATAAAAAAAATAAACTAACTATATTATAATAATTTAAATATTATTATTATTAAAAATAATATATTTTTAATATACTAATAATCATATATAAATTTGTGAGCTTATAAAAAATTAAGAATAAGTAGACTTATATTCAAATAATATATTTTGTGAGGATAAAAACTAAATTTAATTTAGACTCATTAGCTTAATGAGTTCAGTTTAAATAAACTTAAGTACACATATCTAATAAAGCAATAACATGAAATATGCATTGCATATTAATAAAACCGTAGGTGTTATTTTATAGAATAGGTTATAATAAAGAACCATATTTATTATATAATTTTTTATTTAAAAATTTGCATTTATATAAAAAAACATCAAAAATATAAAATTTTGGAAAAAAATCACTTTTAAAATATTTTATATAAACAATATTTATATAACAATGTATTAAATTATATAAACATATATATAATTTCATATGGTGAATTAAAATATATATAATTTATTTATAATAAAAAATAACTGACTTTATTTTTACCTATGGTTGCGCTCGGGCCCATAAAACCAACGGGGCCTAAGGTTTTTTAATTTGCTCGTCCATATACTATTTATACGATAATAGATAAATAAAAAAAGTAACAATTTTTTTAATCTCTTATGATATGTTTGGTTACTAGAATGAAATAATGTGAGAATAAAATAGTTATTCTATGAAATAAAATATGATAAAAATATAGTTAATATTATTATTCTTATTTTTGATTATTAGAATAGAATAATATGAAATTTAATATTTTTTTATTTAATTTATAGAATAGTATGAGAAATAAGATGATAATAGTAATAATAATAATAATAATAATAATGGTGGGAGTGGGAGTAGGAATAGTTATTTTTACAAATATGATAATAAATATTTTTTAAAAATAATTATTTTTAATTAAATTTATAACCAAACGAAAAAATATCTATTTTCTGAAAATAAAAATTCTATTTCCATCTTATTCCAACAACCAAACATGACCTTAAAATCCATATAAACAAAACACAAAACAATTTAGCTCATTATTGAGCATGTTATCAAAGCCTAAGATTCATAAGTTTCGCATGTCTAACATAAACAACGAAAGAGAGAGATATTTCATAAGGATAGCATCAATCCTCAAAAAGTCTTGACTGAACGGGCTTTGTTGGCCCGAGCAACATCCTTTTCTATTCTACTAACCCGCACGTTAGATCAATTAAAAAGCGTAAGCAGAGCAGATTGAAGCTCATAGGACTCACTTGAAATCCACCTAACTTATATATAGACACTATCTAATCAGATCTAAACAAAATCGTATTATTCGATTTGTCCAAAATTTTACAGGATATAATTAATATATATATGTTGGGTCCTAATACCCGAGGCCCATGAACGCACGGCCCAAAGGGAAAGCCCAGCGCGAGCATCCCGGAGATAAGGGGCTCAGGAGGCCCGCAAAGCCAAAGGACCACGGCAAAAGCACGTGACATCCAGGACCGAGGACTGAAGGAGCCTCTCAGCAAGGCGAGGTGCAAATGGCAGCCGAGTTCATATATAATGCTTTTAAAATTATGATTTTTAGTTCATATAATGCATGCATGATTTTGAAAGAACCACAATGCCAAATTCCTAGGATTGTAATCAAAGAGTGTTATTGAAATGTAATCAATGGGCATTACTCGTGATATTGCCAAACCATGGGAAATCGTTGGTGATGAACTAACCCAGCCAAAATGTACTTTGGATTGCTCCATTTTCGTGTATATTATAAAAGGAATCGACAATGGCATCTGCAAAATATTCACATTTTGCTGAAGAGAGTCCAGTTAATGATATCCGCCCATCCTTCGGCATGAACACGTCCCATTTATTTGTCATATTTTCCCTCTGTACAGAAAAAAAAAAATAAAGAGCAAAAGAATTACACAACAAGGATCAGTGTTTCCCCTAACGCAAATCCTGGTAATAACATACTAAGAAATTAGGCATCATTTGAGATGGAAAGAGCACAGACAATATGAAATTATACATGACATAAGTGTGGAAATGGGAAATTTAACATATACAAAGAACATGAGTGAGGATGATATCTTCTCAATCAATCAACGGTTACGATTGTCCTTCTATCCTTCGCTATAGATGGCTAATGTTCAAGTTCTAAGAAAGTTCTAGATTATTCTCTGGAAATATCCCACATCAAAAATACCCCAGAACTTTACATCCTCTCAACTCAAAAATATTTTTAGTGTAAGGTTCATGCATCCTTTATTTTCTATACTTTTCTATGTCCTCGCAGAACTATATAAGAATTTTTTAGTCAATTATCTATCAAACACAAACATCTTTATATATAGAAATTGTAAATGCGAATGCCATTTATTTGAATGGAACACAATCTCCACGCTCCTCGACCATCCGTGACATAGAGCTTTTAATAAGTTAATATGCGACCCTAATTTCTAGCTCTTCCATTGCAATGGATTCGATTTCAGTTCATCAGGCCCAAGGCAAAAAGGATAGAATTTAGAACATAATGTGGTAAGATAGAGAGTTTGAGTTTTACTACGAAGGTAAACAGTACTCCTTATCTAAGAGATCACTACTGATAAACAAACGATATTGGTTTAATATTAATTCATATTTATGGATGTAACATGGTGAAAATGCATGTAGACAAGAATCACATAAGTTTTCTCAACAATGTTGCATGCGCGCGCATGCGCACAGATATACACACGCACACATATATATATATATACGAGGTTAAATGATGGTCTCGGTTTAATAGTAAGATTGCTCCATTGTCATTTAAAATTCATGAACTCAAATCACAAAATTGCCATTATATAACATACGAGGTAAGAGTGCGTATATCGAATCCTCCCCAAACACCAAAATGAGTTAAATCGCTTGAATTAAGCCACCCTTACCAGGTCAGTTGATGCCAACAGGGCCTTCAATTGGCTATAAGGAATTTAGTTACATAAATTTAAAAAGCATTTTGATGATAACATTGCATTGATTGAAACCTCGAGGATAAAATTGATTCCAAGTAAGAATTTAAAGGCAAAAATAGACAACTCTTGAAAGCGCCCGTTCAATTTACACAAACAAATAGGAAACTAAACAGATTAGCTTGTCATTAAGATATATTACAATGAACTCAAATGTCATGAGAAACCATAACTCAGACATAGATTTATACAGCAAACACATTTTGACAGCACAGTTGAAGTATATGCTTTACAAAAAGAGTCTATGTAAGCACATATTAAAAGCAGGGGGGACATTTGAAAACACTTACTCTTGGACTTCCTAAATGTGCACATTTCAAATTGTTCTGGCCTTGGAAGCAAGAGTTAGTTGATACATTGCAAAATTAATTTAAATTGAGTTAGAAATTTTACCTGAGATTTATTTAAGCCTGTGTATAAAAACATGCCAGTCTGTTTAAGAATAAATGACCAGTCCTTCCCACTCTTATCTTTCACGGTGAGGCTATCATACAATTTCTGTCTCATACTCTTTATTCTTTCGGCCATCATTTCCATCTCCTTTCTCCATTCATTGAAAAGATCTGGGTCACCGACAACATTGGTGACAATCTTTGCTCCATGAACTGGAGGATTTGAGTACATTGGCCGTGCAAGCCTTTGCAATTGGCTCTTCACCCTGAAAGTAATGGATAGTAAGCAATCTTAGCCACTGAAATGAAACATAAATCCTCAATAGTCAACAAGAGACACTTAATTGAGTCCATTGATAAAAATATTAGTATCTATATAGGTTGCGACCGCATTAATAATGAACAATACGTAAAATCATAAACTGACGGAATCGTATTGGCTGATATATCCAATATACCGCCAATATGATAACATATTGTAATATTATTATAGTATTGGGAAGTATGAGTTTCGGGGGACCCAATATTTACCTTAGTATGTGAGATTCCATTGATAAAGACGCATACACTAATATACGCCAAAGTGACTAATAATTGTCATTTTACTATTAGATCTACCCCACATCAAATTTAAAATTGACAGAGCACATTGCTAATACCTCCTCTTGATTGCAATTACCCGATAACAAATGTGCAAAAGAAGAAAGAAAGAACTGAAGAAGAACACTAAAAATAGATGATATCATGTAATATGTTCAATACACTTAAGAGATGATAGTCAATTGGGACAATTAGGACCATTAACTAAAACACAGTAGGAAAAAAATGAGGACTTGCCTATCTAGGCTATACCTTGCAACAGCATCTGCGGATGAACAGACAACATTGATTGCGCCAATCCTTTCTGCATATAGACCCAAGTTTTTGCTGTAGGACTGAGCAACCATAAGCTCCATACCGCGGGCGGCAAACAACCTCACAGATGATGCATCTGCATCAAGGTTACCGCTTGCAAAACCCTGCATGTTCAAGCTCATACAAATCACTCCACAGCAGACAGAAACTACTCAAAAATTTGAAAATCCTCTGCCTCAGTCTCGGTGGACATATGTTTTATTTTCTTGAGGATACTTTTCCATTTCTGTTTTCTGCTGCTTGGTAAGGTGGAAAAGTTTTGAAGAAGAAATCTTTTTCATGGTTTTATGAATAGATAATATATAAATGATGATGGTCCCTCAGAAAACATAAACAGTCATACCTGGTATGCAACATCGAAGAATGGAATGTGGTTCTTCTCCTGAACAACATCAGCAATATTTTCCCACTGTTCAGGAGTTGGATCAATGCCTGTGGGGTTGTGTGCACATCCTTGAAGTAGAACAAAAGATCCTTCGGGAGCAGCCTGAAATCATAACAAATAGGAATTAAAGAACCATACTAGATATTGTGTGTGTGGGAGAGGGGGTGCCATATAAGCACCATCAAGCATTTATGCTTTATCGAGAAAATGTGGCCCTAATTTTATCCTTACACCCTTTTAACTTCAAATCTATATGTATTGCAATCTATTCTCATCAACCATTTCAAATCCAATTACATCCAGTTCGTCAACTTAAACCTTCCATGGAAACTTGAAAAGCCAGTGCTTCTCTGAAAGGGAAAATTTCCTTTTACTAGGTGATGTAGAATTGTTTGATCAATGGTCTGATACTCACATGGCCAAGTATATGTTTGACAGATAGACTGAGAGAAACAAAATCATTAACACACTATTTACTTCCCATTCCCCTTTTTCTAATTTCCTTCCGAGGATTTTTTAAACTTCAGAAGTTTCAGAAGTTTTTTGTTTAAGGTGAAAGTAAGCTACTTCAGAACTAGCAGCAACCATCTTCCATAGAAGTTGAAAGCAAGCTATAGCAGTTCCTGAAATGGATGCAGAGTAGGGTCTACTCAAGCGCAAAAGAAGGAGAAGACATAGAAGGAAAAAGGTGACTATCAAGAGAAGAGATTTGCAGTTCATTATCGCAAAACAATTCAATGTTAGAAGTGGGTACTTTGGTTAGAATAGATCTGACGATGTCGATGACTCACTTTTCTCACTCTTGTTCTATCTTAAAAATAAAAGAACTTAACTTAAAATATTTAATAGCATAGTGATATATTTATACAAAACTCGTCGCCTACCACACGCAATGGAGCCGCAGAAATTCATAGAAAAAGTTCAATCTCCTGTTAAGTATGATTTGGTACTTAAACTACTTTCTTCTTTTAGTAATTTTTTAATTTTAGATTGTTCGGTTAGAGATTGGTCAGTCAAAATCGCAATTTCAACTTTTGTCTTTAAATTCTAACTTTTGTCTTTATATCTACCATTATGTTTAACATTTCTTTAGATGATTTGGATTTTGAGCTTGAAGTTTATTTCCTTATCTTGAAAATGTCTGCTTTGAATTTGACATATTTGTCCCCATTTGTAAGGAAGAGAAACCTGATTTTCTACTGGAAGCTTTAGTATCTCTTTTTAAGGAATTTCATGAACTTGCAAAGTTTGACCACATAATTTGCCCCTCCTTTCTTTGGAGACTGAAAATCTATATCAGAAAAGACAATATCTTAAAAGTAGCCATTCTGTCCCCAAAAGTATTCAACCAGGACATCTTTTTTAACCGAACATGGTGAAAGTTTTCAATATGCTCCTTTCTTCCACCTGAAAAGAGCTAAGCCAATATATGCTTTCTTTACATAGACTGCACAATTTAACTCCATACTTACTACATTGGATTTTTGGAGTACACCTTTGGAAATCCTCCCATCCAAATAGTTCTCCCTGGCCACAATCTCACTAGTGTAGTTATAACTAGTGAACAATTGATGAAGGGCAAGGTTGCCCTAGTCAACAAACCACAAGCAGTATTTAATGGTTTCCCACTAACAATTACGAAGTAGACTAACCGACCAATAAGAAAAAGACAAGAGAGCTGACAAGAAATTAAATATGAATAAAAGTTGGTCGAGCGATGACATTTTTGAGGCCTGCCACCACATTGCTTTATAGTCCAAAATATGAACACAACTACCAGGCTAATCATCAAAAAATGGACATTCAAGTTGAAATCTTGATCTATCAATAGGTGGTAGTATGCCACGCACAAATTTATGTCATCGGTCCTAGCTATAGTCTTATCTACTGTGAATGTATAGTCAAATCGTACTATGTATCGAAAAGAATGCAATGGATTTTTTTTCCCTCGATGTAAGGACAAAGCTTAAGTTCAAAAAAAAGATTGAAAATGATATAGTTAATAGACTATAAATAATGAAAAAATTTATATGGACAACAACACTTTTTTGAGTCACTATGACTATCATCAATGTACATATGAAGATGTATGTGCAAGAAATCCCTAGTCTAAAACTTAGAAGTTGACCTTCACAGTGAGATGTCATGTAACATAAATAATTAAAGAAAGTAACACGGCTAGAAAGAAGGCTACTAGATTGAGGAGTTGGGGAAACATACTCTCTTATTCTTTGAGTTCTATTTGAGTGCACTTCCACTTAGAAGGTTAACTTTCTCAACATATTTGGATAGTTAAAAAGGTAGTTTACTTGCCTTCTCTCCCGAGAAAAAGCTAGCAGAAATAAATATTAGTTCTCGTAAGTTTAGAAAAAGCATTCTTTCCTGTCTTCAAGCAGTAATCCACTCCATATAACAAAAAGAAAAAGTTTTCTAAAGTTACTAACTCAAAAATAAAAAGGTTTTTCAATTTAGTATTGATCGATATTTCAAACCTGACTGACATTTACTTCATAGAATTGGTTGACATGTGGCCAACGCTTCCTTCTTACAACCCCCCATGGTAGGGTGTAAACACCAATACACCTTGATCATACAAACCAAGTCCACCACCGAGTTTTATTTAATAATATACGTTGCCTCTTATTATATTAAAGTGTCAAGAATAATAGAACATAGAAGAAAAGCAACTCTTCTAAGAAAAGAGAAGTTCATATGAGGAATCAGAGCAAAATGTTGTTCTCCCTGATCGATAATGATAAACAGATCAAGTTCTAAAGGTAGGGTAGGAGTCAAGATGACAAACAAGAGAAAACTAAGGAATAAATCAATCAAGAATGACATCATGATGCCATAGACCAGCACTATTCATCATTCAATCCCTCCATGATATGAGTTCACTAACATCAACATTTAAAGACTCTGTATAACAAATATGAATGAAAGACATAAAAAGTTAGTTTTCATCCAATCACCTTTATGTCTGCTATCATCCCCTCAAAATCTAAACCAACTGTTTTAGGATCATAATATCTGTATTCTGACCAAGGAACTCTAGCATCATTGAAAATATCCTTATGGTTACCTGTAGGAAAAGAAATTTAGCAAATAAAACAAAATACACGTGGAAATATCAGTTTTGCCATTATCAATTCTATCCATCGTCTAGGTATGTCAAACAAATAATAAAGGGAAGATGAACAAACTCCATGATGGGGATGACATTAACACTTTAACCCCAGGAAAATATCTTTCTATTAGTTCTGCTGCAAGACGGAGAGAACCAGTTCCTGAAATACTTTGAACAGTTGCAACCTGAAAATGAAATGAATATATTTAGTACAAGCGAGAAGGCAGGAAAAGAACCCCTCAATGATTAGGATCAATGAATAAGAAATAAGTTCTATTCTCCTGGAGACGAGCAAATAGACATACTCTCTGTTGCTTGATAACTGGGTTGTCCACTCCAAATAATAATTCTACAGTCACTTTATTGAACGCAGCCAAGCCCTCAATTGGGAGATACTGCATAAAGATACAGGGAATAAGTAATAGAAAAAGAATGATCCTGTCCATCCATTCCCTAGGAAATCATATACCTCTCTGTGTTCTCCTCTCTCCAGCATCAGCATTTCTGCCTGAAAGAAAGCAAAACCTTGTCATCATTTACAATCTGCCCCTACAATATATAACTATAAGAGAAAACAATACTAGTTAAAGGCAAATGCGCACAAGGTAGGATCATGATTTACGTTACAAGTAGTTTTTATAGGTTTCTATCCATTGGGGGTCCAATGCAACACAAGGCTCCCATGTCATGGAGTTTGAGGTTGTACATAGTCAGTGACTCTATATTGTAGACAGGCTATTTATGCGGTTTGAAACCATAAGTCAGAGTCATAATAGAGCAACCCTAGCTTTGTTCACCCTCCTCTCGGGGTTTTGTCCATTGCTAAGAATAATTTACGCTTCTGCTAACCCCTAATCCAATAAATAACTATAAACATCCACATAAAGCTTTCTATACTAATTCGGAAAAATGTAACAGAACTAATAATGCTCTGTCATGTGAAACTGATCAGTCGATTCCTGCAGCTACCACGACTAAAAAAATTTGAACTTGAAAATTTGCACTATTTACAGAAGGTGGATTGTCGAACACCATCCAAAGTCACAAACAAATTTAGGAAGATTTCCTCTAGGGACGACAGCTTGACCTTTTTAACCACGTTGAGCAAATAAGGCTGGAGTTCTTCAGTACGGTAGGCTCTAACTGCAAGGTCAAGCTTCATTTCATTCGTTGATGCTCTGAATGCTTCTGAGACACCAATTGTAGGATCTGGAGGAGCCATAGATATGCCTTCAAAACGAGAAACATTGACTGCAGCAACCATGCTGAATCGACTGAAAGACTGCATACCAGAAATACAACAAGCTCAGATGGAAGAAGGTATATGTGGTGGCCAAAACTGTCTTGGTCTTGCTTAGCCATAAAATGACCAGGAATCATAAAAAAGACAAACATGAATAGTGAAATCACTTAAATTCAGGATCATGTGAATCTTACTAAAATTAATCTACAATCTTCTTCTCTAGGATGGAAAATTGCAAATAATTTAAACAAAAAATTATTAGAACTTTAATTACTTTGCATTTCTAAGTTTAACGAAAGCAAATAGAATTTAATTGGAAGTGGGTAGATACACATCAAAATGGTTTTACCAAAGAATTAGATTGCACAATCCCAAAAGCCTAAAAAATCAACAACAGTAAATGGTAAATAAATAATAATGCAGATGGTACTAGCTCTGTCTTATTTTCCCATAAACCAATCCATTCCGTTCTACTCTGAAGTCCTTCCAGGGTAAGAAACCTATCAAATCGTTTATTCCACCTCCATCAGATCTTTTCAGATCAACCATGCTCCCTCTCTTGAGTTTGTAACACCTATGTGTCAAAAAATTCATGATACGCATAGTCTATTATTTGACATCTAATCCACTGTTTCATAATTTTTAAGTTTAAAATGATAATTTTCTTAAATCTAAAGTTTGGTACCAAAAATTTAAAAAAAAAAACGAAGAAAAGGAGAAAAAGATAAAGAAGCAAATCTTGTAAAGGAACCAAACAAAACCTAATATTTGTTTGGTATGACATTATGGAATGGAATATAAATTCTCTTAAGGAAAATTAATACCATCCAATGAAGAAAATTGTTTCAGTTCATTTGGAAAAGGAAGTTGATTCTTCCTCCCCGCCACCACCACCGCTATTAACACCATCCCTCCCGCCATTACCACTGCCTCCGCTGGCTCCCACCTCACTGCAACTGTCCTTCCATGCCACTACCGGTACTACCATCAGAGCAACATCTCACCACCACGACTTCCACCCCACCACCACGACACCAAACCCATCGCCACTACAAACACCACCGGGATGAGGGGCGCTGTTCTGCGGACGGTGCCGGTTGGATTTAATCCAACGGGTCGGGTTATCTTCCGGTTTTTTTTTCTTTCTTTCCTTTTTTTTTTTTCTTTTTCGGTTTCGACCCTCCTTTTTGAATTTTT
>JAOVVI020013429.1:0-11864 GCA_028571085.2 Nepenthes alata | reverse complement strand
ACACCACAGCAAAATGGTGTTGTTGAACGCAAACACCAACATTTACTTAACGTCGCTAGGGCTATTAGATTTCAATCGGGTCTTCCGTTAAGATTCTGGAGTGATTGCATTCTTACCGCTGCCTATATTATAAACAGAATTCCCACTCCTGGACTTGACAACAAGACCCCATATGAAATCTTATTTGGAGTCAAACCAAATTATGACAACCTTTGTGTATTTGGTTGTTTATGTTTTGCTTCCACCCTCTCCCATGGACGAAAGAAGTTTGACTCTAAAAGTAGAACCTGCATATTTTTGGGATATCCTTTTGAAATTAAAGGCTACAAATTGTTTGATTTACACAATCGTGTCACATTTCACTCTAGGGATATTATCTTTAATGAGAACATTTTTCCTTATCTGAAAAACGAAATTGCTCACACTAATACAATGCCTTCCACTGTAACCAGCACTGATCCTCCTCTAGCTCAGCACTCACCTCCTATACATAACTTCGATTTGTGTCCGGTCCCTAATCCGGTACCTGACACTGCTCCCACTATCACCACTCATCATGATGAAGAAAGCTCCAATTTTCCCTTTATACCTGATCCACCGACCAGTAATCAAGACCATTTTAGTGATGCTCCTCAACCTAGCACTCCGCTCCAAAATATTCAATCTCCTGTAAGGGATACCATCCCTGTTCGTAGAAGTACCATAGTTAGGCAAGCCCCTCAGTATTTGAAAGACTTCCATTGTCACCATACATCGCAGGCTGCACCTACCCAATCTACAATATACGTCTCTCCGGGTTGACCTCACCCCCTTGCAAATTCCATATCGTATCACCAATTATCCCATGCTTACATTTCTTTTTCATCTTCCCTTTTATCCCAAACTGAACCACACACTTACACTCAAGCTGTTGGTGATCCCAATTGGCGGGCTGCCATCAACGATGAACTACAAGCTTTAGAATCCAATAAGACATGGACTCTCACTGACTTACCTCTTGGGAAGAAAGCTATCGGTTGTCGCTAAGTGTTCAAATTAAAATTAAAAAGTGATGGAAGCATTGAACGATATAAATGCCGCTTAGTGGCAAAAGGATACACACAAGAGGCAGGGGTGGATTACCATGAAACATTTTCTCCTGTTGCTAAACTTACCACCGTTCAGTGTCTCTTGGCCGTCGCTGCACTTCGCGGGTGGCATTTATATCATTTTAATGTTAATAATGCATTTCTGAATGGAGCCCTAGATGAGGAAATCTATAGGAAACAACCTCCTGGTTACAGTAAAGGCAAACCCCACCAGGTTTACAGGTTGCTTAAAAGCATATACGGCCTTAAACAGGCCTCTCAACAATGGTATACCAAACTTTCTACATCCCTTGTCACGTATGGATTCATTCAATCCAAGGCCGATTATAGTCTGTTTACCAAACAAAATGACAATTCCTTCACAGTACTTCTAGTCTACGTTGATGACATAATCGTTGCAAGTAATTGTCAGGATGCCATTGCATCCCTCAAATCCTTCCTCAACCAAGCCTTCAAAATTAAGGACCTTGGGATACTGTGATACTTTCTTGGCATTGAAGTCGCACGATCGATAAAAGGCATACATATTTGTCAGCGAAAATACACCCTTGATATTTTAGCTGATTCTGGGTCCATTGGCGCTAAACCTCTCAAATTACCACTTGACCAAAACTTGAAGTTGAGTAAACAAACTGGGGTTGTTCTACAGAATCCAAGTGTGTGTAGAAAACTGATTGGTCGTCTTCTTTATCTCATTGTCACAAGACCAGATATAGCCTATGCAGTTCACATCTTAAGTCAATTCATGGACCAACCCACTTCGAGTCATATGAATGCTGCATATCAAGTTCTACGATATTTAAAATTGAATCCTGGACAAGGCATATTATTTTCTTCCACCTCTAACATTCAACTGAGAGCTTTTTGTGATGCAGATTGGGCTTCATGCCCAGACACACGAAGATCTATCACAGGTTACTGTATTCTTATTGGCAATTCCCTCGTTTCATGGAAATGCAAGAAACAGTCTGTAGTTTCTCGCTCCTCTGCCGAGGCCGAATATAGATCTATGGCCACTACTTGTTGTGAATTAACTTGGTTACGCTATATCTTAGATGACTTGCAGGTTTCACATCCACATGCAGCTAGCCTACATTGTGATAATCAAGCGGCACTTCACATTGCAGCCAACCCTATTTTCCATGAGCGCACTAAACATATTGAATTGGATTGCCATCTCATCCGTGGCAAGATTCAAAAAGGGAGCGTTCGGACACACCACATTACCACACATAATCAATTGGCTGACATCTTCACCAAGACTCTACCGTCCTACCGGCTCAATTCACATTTGTCCAAAATGGGCATTATTAACATATATGCTCCATCTTGCAGGGGCGTATTGAAAAATATGGAAAACCTTTAATTATTTTAGATATTTTGTATTTTAGGATATATATATTTTTTGTATCATTGTGAAATATTTTAGGTTAGGATTTTGTTTTTCTTTTACCATTTTATTCTTTCCTTTCTTGTTTATTTTTCTCTTCGTTATAAGGCGCTGTGCTTCCTTCTTTTGAGGGGTGTAATTATGAAATAAGATTAATGAGGCTCTGCGGTCCACCTCTTTCCCACGTTCACACTTGAATGCTTCCAGAGCCTTCTTCCTCGTCGTCTGTTCCATCTTCGTCTTCCTCTTCTCCACTTTTGTTTGATCTGTTTTCTTTCAAACTTTCAAAGTCCTGAAAAACCCGGGAGCACGATGCATATCACAAAATCTGCCCAGAAGTTGGTTAGCATATTTTTTGGAACCATTTGCACTATATATTATAGTATGACTTCTTTAGGTTTACAACACTGTATTGTGAAATATACAATACCATGGGACTGTTTGAGTTAACTTCTGAAACTACTTCTAGAAGAAACTACAAAGTAGATCTTCTCTCAAGAACTTTCTAAAAAGGTGACTGGACTTCTTTTTTAGTTGCTCAGCGGTTTTTATTTTTACGAGGTTCTATTGAGAACATTCTAAAAAAAACCCCCAAAAGTTATTCCATTGGATCTTTTTCCCAAAGTCACTTTCGAAAAGTTGGGCCACATAGGCCTATGTTGTGGGAGATCTGATGCTGGGAAGGACAGGGAAGAAGAGGGAAGGGGAAGAAGCACTAGTGATGACAAAGAGGAGAGAGAAGAGACATGAGAGGACAGGGGACGAAGAAGCAGGGGAAAGGGAGAAATAATTAGGTAAAAATCATGCTCATAATTGTTGTCTTAATCCGCCAGCTTGTGAACATCTCATGGAGAACTTTAGCTAACATTTTCGCTCAAGCAAAGGTTGCATGAACATCGTGCAAAAATGTCCCTATTTCCATAAATTAGAAAAACAATGTGTGTACAATGGGTATGAGATTCAAAATGAATGAAGCACAGCACAAACTTTTCCTCATGATCTTACGAGGGCCGACACCACTTTGGCTATCTATTGACATATTTGAAGCTTTCTTTTGTGCACTGTCTTCGTCAACATGTATGAACCATTGTCATCCGTTTTGACCTTGTTTAGCAGTAATAATTCTGAATTAAATATATTCCGCACCCACTAATGCCACACATCAATGTGCTTAGATTGGGAATAAATTGGTTAGTTTCTTCAAATATGAGCTGCGCTTTGATTACTCTATAATAACATACACCGTTCTTGCTTGAAGCTAATCTCATAGATGAACTCTTTTATCCAAATCATGTTTGTGTTTGCTCAAGTTACCGCAGTAAACTCGACCTCTGTAATGAACTAATTTTTGAATATCATGTAATTAAGGTAATATAATCAAAATTGTACTCAATTTATATGAAAAAGATTAAGTTTCGGATGCAATAGGAGGTTATTATAATAACCGAGGAAGTTGTTATAGTTGACCGGATTTGATGTATAGTCAACTAACTTTAATGGCAAAATTTTCGGAGAGGATTGAATGAAATTATGAAGAGGATTTTCGAAGAGAATTTCTAAAGAGGAAATTCAGAGTAAAATTTTGGAGATGATTGAGTGAATTTTCGGAGAATATTTTCGGACACATAGATGACAAGAATGAAATATTGATCGGATAAGAGAGTTGACCAGAGTAAATTGATAGCGAGAAAGAATTGTTGACCAAATTGACCGATTTTGATCTAAGGACGGAGTAGATGAGCTACTCTTACCTACTCCCATCTTCTATGAATAATCCAAAACTTTCTAGATAAGGATTTGAGAAAAATATCTAAAGTAGGTGACCTGCCCCCACTTACTCTCACTTATCCCGTTGCCTATAAATATTGGGATTGGGGGTTAAGTAACAAGTTTAGAAATTTGGAGAAATAAAGGGCACGAAGGAGCAGAGATAAAGAGGCAAAGATAGAAGAACGAATGCAGGGCACTACGCACAGAAGCAAAGAAAAGAAATGAGAAGAAAAAATACGGAGATAAGAATTTCTAAGTGACCCTGAATCCAATCAAAGTAAATGAGAAAACAGCAAATCTGGTTAAGGCAAGTATATCCTAAAAACTCTATCTTTTCTTAATGCATTTTGTTATCTCCTTTTCCTATAAGATTTGTCATGTAATGATACATGTTTTTCAATTCTCTCATGATTTGAAGAATAAATTGCATGATTAAGCATGAGCATTAAGATTTATGGAGCATGCATTTTATGACCGAATTTGTTACAAATATTTTTCTTTGACCCTAATTTAAAATTTGAAGGCACAATTTTTGTAAATTTTGAGTTATAGAATGATAATATTATTTGATAAATTATTTAAGTTTATCAGACAAGTTTATCTGAAATTTTGCTAAACGTTATGCTGAATGAAATTAGAACTCTAAGGCTATCTGAAAGAATTGTTATGAGAAGTTATAATGGTTCTTAAGAAATGATGAACTATGGCTAAGAAATAAGAATTAAAGTTCTCTACACTAAACTAAAAGCAGTAAGAAACTGGACTATGGATTTGTTATTCAGCGGGTAATATTTCCTGTCATGCTTTAAGATGTTATAATGGTAATCGAAGATAACTCTATTTACATAGTGATATGTGGTCCGCCTTCCTTGAAGCTTTGCTATAGAGGACAAGAACTAAGAATTTTGAGATTATCCTGATCCTCGGGATGTAAATAAGGAGGAAACCATGTTCATCCTATCTTTGAAATATAAATAAGGAAGGACTAAGAATTAATACCTTTGATTGTATGGAGTGAATACCATCGATCATCAATTATTTGCTCATTCAACTAGTAGGGCCTACTAACCCTGATCCCTCAAGATATTAAACGGATTTATTCTAAAAGACAAGTAAGTTTTCAAGTGTCCATAATTATAGTATGTTTTTCTGACTCATGATAATTTGAAGGAATAATTAAAGGAAAAGATAAAATGAACAAAGACAATATTTTGACCACAAGTTCATATTTATGGATTGTTTCATGCCCTTGCATCGTCCATGTGCATATTCGGTTCCTAATCCCTCCAATTTCTCTCTCTTTGTTTATATATATATGTTTTCTAGTTTATGTTCATATATCATTTCATGAGTATGCATTGTACATATATGTAGTTGGCTTCAAAGTCTTTCAAAGGACCTTAATATATATATGTGTGTGTGTTTTTATATGAAAAATTTACATGTCTATATTTTTATGGACTTTGCTGAGTATTGGCTCATCCCTTACTTTTTTCTTACATTTAGACGAAGCAAGACTTCATGCCGGATGAAAAAGAGTAGAACCAGACGGACTAGTTAGGCAGGAAGGCTGATCTGGATTCATGTAGTAGAATATGACAGACTTGATGTATTTTTGGTCATTTTGGAGACTTCTGTATAATAATTCCATTGTGTAAATTAATGGACATTTGTATGCTTCCACTTGGCATTATCGTTTATGTATTTTGGATTCCTAGTGACATCTCCTATTGAATTGGCCTCACCTCAATTGCGGCCGACCGACATAAGGCCGACTTGATGATCGGCTGATTGTGATATTGTGTACGTGAATTAGTTTTAAGTCTCTTTAATTGTACAGAGACTATTATGCAGGTTATATGTATGATTATTGGCAGAGGTCATTGGAAAATATGATCCAGTCTGTCACAACCTCAGTGGTAGAAAGTGCAATATACTTTTGCATCTGTGATTGTGAAAATATTGCTCCTCCCGCAAACATAATCAAATACCCCAAGGTGAACTTTCTAGAATTAATATCATTCTCTCCATGTTGGCGTCCGTAAATCCGATCAAAACATGCTTGTCATTGCCAAAACACAAGCATACTCTAGAAGTTCCCCAAATGTATTTGAGGATCTATTTTAATGCAGATCAATGTTCCTTTCTCAGGTTGGAAAGGAACTGGCTAATTGTTCCTGCCACATGAGCTATATCCAGTCTCGTAAACCATTACATACATCAAAGTACCCACCCTTGAAGCATAAGGAGCCTTTCTCATCTTGTCTTTCTCCTCATTCATTGAAGGACTTTGCGAACACATAACTTAAAGTGATTAGCAAGAGGAGTCCCAACTGGCTTGCAAATATCCATATTGAAGAGTCAAAAAGCTTTGCAATGTAGCTCTTTTGGGATATCCATAGTTTCTCCTTCCAATTGCAAAAATTCTATTGCAGAGAATTTGTTTCATTAGTCTCAAGTCTTTCAAGACGAGATACTTGTTTAATTTCTTCTTTAGCATATCAATTTGGGATATATTTTTCCCAACATTAAGCATATCATCTATAGAGAGTAAACGGATCACAAAGTCTCCATTGGAGAACATTTACACAAAATTGCAATGGTCCAAAGTCATCTTATGATATCCTTGCTCTACCATGATGGATTTAAACTACTTGCACCATTGTCTCGGGGCTTGCTTGAGGTTTTAGAGTTTCTTCTTAAAATAGAACACCATTTGTTTATTTTCCTCAACCATGAATCCCTCTGCTTGCTTCATGAAGATCTCTTCATTGAAGTCACCATGAAGGAATGTCGTCTACACATCAAATTATTTTTCCTCTAAATTAAAACATGCTGCTAAATTGAGGGCAACTTGAATAGAGGACATCTTCACCATGAAGGAGAAATTTTCTTGAAATCAATTCCCTTCTATTGATTGAAACCCTTCAGAATCAATTTTTCCTTGTACATTAGTTGTGGAGTGCATTCTTCAAACTTCAATCGATACATCATTTGTTTTTGACTATCGGCTTTCCACTAGGCATCTTCATCACTTCAATTGTGCGATTTTTGTGTCATGACACCATATTGTCTTACATAGCATCCATTCACCCATTCTTGTTCTTCTCTTCTATCATTTCATCAAAGTATTTCAGTGTCGAATTGATGTCACATGGGCGGTTGTTGTTGTTAGGAGCAATTTTCTTGGCTTTGCCAATGGTTTCTTCCTCCACAAAATCAATATCCCTCAATCTTACAAGCTTCTTTTCCACTGGATCATAGAATCGATAGACAAACTTACCTTTCCCATAACCAAGGAAGATGTATTCTTGCATTTTTGGCATCAAGCTAGGATCTCTCATCCTTTGGGACATTAACACCTTCAAATGATCAAAGGAGACTTCTCCCCCTCCTTGGCATACATTAATATCCCCGTTCAACGAAATACTTGGCAAAAGATTGACTAGATAAACCACGATATGTAAAGCCCCCTTGATAGGTGTTGAATAACTTCACTTACAATAGAATATATCGTACATCTTGTTTAATTGAGTTATCTCGGATGGAGTCTTTGTGGTATGGGATGCATTGTGAATGGTAATATGCATCAGAAGGCCTAAAGTTCTATCTTCCGTTATCATTACAAATGCACTTTAATTTCTTCCTTGATTATCTTTCAACTAAGGCTTGAAATTGCTTGAAGTCCTCAAAAGTTTAATCCATCAACTTCAAGGAATACATTTATAATTTTCTCAACTAATCATCAATAAAGTTAATGAAGTAAAATGTACCGTTAAGGAACCGCATATGTCAATGTGCACAAGTTCAAGAAGGCTTACCTTCTTCATGGTTGATTTCCTTGAAAGGAAATCTTCCTTTCTTTCCGGCCATTTGGTGAGGGAAAATATTTAATTTAGCCTGTATTACTCTTGAAAGAAGGTTATTCTTCCCTAGATAATTTAACCTTTTCTTACTTATATGGTTAAGCCGCTTGTTCCACAACTAGGGAAACTAACCTCTGTTAGCCACATTCATGACCCTATTTGAGACCAGTGCTTGCACCACATACAAGCTTCACAATTTCTTATTACAAGTCATCACAAGATATCCTCTAGTAAGCTTTCATGAGCCCTTGTAGAAGCTGTGGCAATATCGTCAAGTTTCTCTACCAATATTAGATTGAACCGGATGCCTATAATTTGTTACACATCCTTCAAAGTCAATCTAGTGTCAAAATAGGTGGTGAAACACATGTCGCTATGCCGCATAATCCATGACAAGCTATTGTTGTCTATCTTTATATCCCAAAATATTTAGGCTTATGGGATGTGAAGAACTCTCTCCTTAACATCACATGGAGTAATATATCGCTATCAATCATCCAACTTGTCTCATGGTTGGCAACATCAATTACCTTTTCCTCGTATACAATTAGAAGATCAGATTTGTCACAATAGAAGCCTTCTTATCACAAGTCTTCTTGACCTTTCTTTTGCCTCCACCCCTATTCTCACACTTCTATCCGTAACAATATTTCTTGATGTGAATGTTCATACTACAATTATGACATCGAGGGCTTGATACCTCAATCTTGATTTGCTCCTTTTTTTTTTGCCCAACTTGGGACACTTCTCTACAAGTCCAAGACCAACGCCTTGGGATGTGAGGATGAATAACTTCAAGATATTCTCCTCGTTTCTTCATTGAGAACAACACTTTTGGCAATCTCCAGGGTCGCAACACCGTGAAGGATTGAATTAGTGATAAAAATTCAAAGGATCACCGAAGAATCCAGTATAATGGTTGATAATCACAAGTTAAGCAATTCATTATCAAACTTTATGCCCATACTTTACAATTGATTAATGATACATTAGAATTTGTTGAGATAGTTTGTTGCAGAGCTCCCTTCTTAATACTTCAACTGTATTAATTTCATAAAACATTACAATTTGTTTTTGCCAATCTTTGAAGCGTAGAATGCTTCGAACTTATCCCATAGTGCTCTTGATGTTTTTCATTGCAGATATGATTGTAGACATTGTCATTTATGAATTATCATTTATAGCTACAAATTGGTTTGTGCTGAAAAGTCAACTCCTAGTTAGATTTAAACTTTATCATTTGCATAGTAAATTTCTAAAAGTGTAACATTTTGTCAAATAAAAGATCCTTCATCTTGCAGTTCTAAATATCAAAATTTGTGCATTCAAGCAAATTGTGTTCATGCCCTCCATCAATTCAACAAACAACAAAAAAAGCAACCTAGCTCTTTAATACCAATTGATGGGTCTAGGACACAAGCTTTACAATCAAATTAGAACAAATCAGCACACAGATCGAAAAACCCAATTTATTAGTGGAAAACGCTAGGAGACATAACAAAAAGCCCTAAAAAATACAACACTATCAATTGTAACAAGCAACAACAAGACACAAGAAATTTCTCGTGGGAACCTTATAAATGAAGGGTAAACCAATATGACCTTAGGCTCGTATAAGAAATGAAAATTGGGTTATACAAAAAAACCAATATGGTTACACAAATTCCCTATCACTTTGGTCTCACCATGATACTATAAATTGAAGTTAATATAATAAGAAATGAAAATTAGAAGCAAATCTCCTGTAAAATGTCCAAAAATACTAACGAAATAGAATACTCGAGGATGGTAAAAATGAGAATAAGATTTAAAGCCCAAATATTTGGCAAAAATCTTTTCTTTCTTTTTCTTCTCTTTCTTTCTCCCTTGAGTTGGCAACCAAAGAATATTTAGACATTTATATTAAATAATCTAAATATGAAACATGGTATTTATATATGTTTAGGTTGTTTGAACAGTCAGCTCATGACTCACTTACATCTTGCTACTGGAAAACCACCCAAACATAGTGCTTAAACAACCAACTCATGCCTCGCTTGCATTTCGCCACTAAAAAATCACCTTTACCTGTCGCTTAAGCCACTAGCTCACAAACTGCAAAGTCACACAAAAATGTCCCTATTGCTAGAAATTAGAAAAATATTGTGTATGTACGATGGGCATAGATTCACAAGGGAATGACAAATATCAACAATAATTTTTATTTTAGTAGCTACTTAAACAATAAAATTGAAATTCATATATATAGACAACATACTACTAGGTAAACTATGAAATAAACACATTTTTCCAATTAATAATGATATAAAATAAGGAAATAACTGAAAGATAATATAACCTTTCATAGGTATGCTAAAAACTACCAAAATTATAAATTTTAGAATCTTTCGATATATGACAAAATATGGACAAACCGAATATAGTAAACTAATAAATCAAATCTTCTTGGATGTCCTCACTAGGTCAAAGTAAGCTGTGTAGAACATAATTCAAATCTAATGTATGTAAAATATCCATATTGGGTTGGATTGTTTCAAGTTGTTTATAGCTTTCAATGAAGTCAAATGAGTGTATGAATGCGTTTTACCATCTTTAGAGATTACGCCAATGTTATGGCTTTACCTCTGTTAGGATAATTTTTATAATTAGCATATTCTGTGACCCTATGTAATCATGTGTCGATATTGGGTTCTGTTTCGTCGAAGCGTTGCATCAACATATTTTCGTACCTGTCCAATCCAGCTTCTAGAAATACTGCGCCTGCCATGAGCTTGCCACGAGCTCAAGCCTAAAATCCCAAAACCCTGCGCTCGCCGTGAGCTCGCAACGAACTCAAGCACAAATTCCAGAAACCCCCCGCTTGCTACTCACCTCCTTCGCGCACGCGCTACGCTCGAGCACCGCGGCAACGGGTAACTTTTTTGAATGTATTTTTTGAGCTCTCTATATATATGCACCTGTAATCAGTTCCCCTGACTCTTAATTGATGCATTTGGAGCCGTCCCACTTGAGAGAAACTTATTTCCCACTCTTTAATCTTACTGCAAATTGAGAAAATTGAAACTACTATGTTGTGTCTTATGCTTTAACGGATTTTCTCACTACTTTCTCTTTATTAATCCATCACATCTACCCTTCTACCTTCGTTAGTGACGTCGGTACGTCGAAGAAGAGGATCCAGTTGTGTTTGACAATTCAAATGGCACGAGAGGGACGATTAATGTGAAAATCGAAAGGCGTCCGATTCCATTACCGTAGGCAAATCTAAGGAGTTCCTTAGTGGGGATCACAAGATAGGAGTAAGTCAGATAGATTAGCGCGTCGTTATCACTCGATCTGTAAATTAATTTTTATAATGTATTTCTTTTCTGGCCGTTAAAACCCGGTGGATTTTTCTCGATTACCGTGAGTATCAATTTTTTCCATCGTCATCAAAAAGTTTATCTTTTTATTATTCTTGTTACTTTATTTTTATACTCGTGTTGATTGTATCATCTAGATTCAAATACTTTTTACGTGTATTAAATATTTGATTTTGTACCGCTTTCGCTAATATTGTACAGGGTCAATACTTTATTGTATAATTTGGGACGAAACGTCCTTTTCAATTGGTATCGGAGGCTTACCTCGATCTGTGACCCCTGATCTAGATGTATACGAGTTACCTCGATCGGAGACTTACCTCGATCTCCATACCTCCCTTCTTTGATAAAAATAACTATGCCTATAGGAAGGTTTAGATGAAAAGTT
>JAOVVI020013428.1:0-11864 GCA_028571085.2 Nepenthes alata | reverse complement strand
TCACACGCCTTCATTCGCGTAATCGATCAATCTTAATCTAACCTAAGCTTCCGCATACGATTCAGATCAAACCTAAGACATCACTCTTTTTCTCTAATACCAATTGTGACGGACCAGATTATTTTTTCACTAAATAACATCCGTCAGAGATAATACAAACTAAGCCCATAATTAACCTATGGATTCTACAAAAAATTCGACAAAGTTTTTTCTGTAACTGGACGAAAAACTAATGGTACAATCTGCTAAATAGATCCTATACAAGCACACATCTAACAATAGGCTTAACACAAAGCCTACAACACACCACACAGGATCACAACAACCACCATATCATCCATAGCTCCAATACAGTACTCCTATCTACCGTATTAGGACTAGAGAGATGCCATCAAAAATGAAACAAAGCTCAAACATCAATACAAACGTGGAAGCATACTATATCATCATAATCTGCGGAAGCATAATAAAACCATAAAAATAACAACAATAAGCCACATTCAACCCTGAGTGGCTGTCTACAATCTGATACAACACTATGGCCAAATCCTTTGTGCACTCGACGTCCTGCTAACCTCTTCAAGCAAGTCTCTCCTTGCTCTAACTATCTGGCGCCAGCTAAGTATTCTCATCTGGAAAGAAAAATAACAAACAGTAAGAGTGAGCTTACAGCTCAGCAAATATAATCATACACAATTCTCGAAGGTACATGCAAGAATTGGAACGGGGGGGATACAAGCACTCTCCATAACCGTGAAGAAGGAGAGGGAACAGGAAACATCTGGAATCACTAGATTCCCACGGTTCTCACGGTTATGTTGATTGGTCATTATTCGAAATCACTTGATTCTCACGGTTCTCACGGTTATATTGATTGGACATTATTCATTTTCATTATTATATCATCTTTGCAGACCCGGGCTAGTAGACCGTACTAACCAACGATGTGAGAGAACGATGACAGTAATGTGTTCGCTACACATTCTAAAGCCATGGTGACATTTTAGGTCTGCACCACTCGACCACTAGTTGCATCCATGCAGCAATCAACGAACAACTACATCTCACTATGTAGTGTTCAACCGATACACCCCACACCCCCGGGGACCAGGGAAATCCTTGTTCTTCCACAGTAGTTTCCTAAAGCATACCACAAACATCATCCGCTCCCACGAGCGGCCAGAATACGTGGCCAAGTATTCCTCGGGTTTGCACTGCGATGGACAAGGTATGCTAAAGAATACTACCCGTACGAATCATGATCCTAGTTTCAAGGTTAGTTTCCACACTTGGAGAGGGAAATTCACATTTGCCACACACGATCACAACTCAGGAAATCTCATTCCCATCACAAACATCTCCAACCGGGAGATCATTCCATCACACATCTCCATCCGGGAGATCATTTCATCACAAGGCACAATGTGGATTCCGTTCCATTTATAACTCGGTTCATAATTTTCTGTGGGACTCAATTCCCTTGTTCCACAACAAATCATTCCAAGTTCAACACAACTTTCTGTGGGACTCAATTCCCTTAATCACAACAATCATTCCAAGTTCACGAGGGGGATTAGATTTCTTACCTCCGATGATCACATATCGTTTTAAAACCCTCCGAGACTCATTCCCTTACTTCCGGCACATGGATATACATTTCAGAGCTTACATTTACGTTTAAACAGTTAAACGTCACTTCCATAAAAATTAACGAGAGTATAACATGTACATTTCTCATTTCATTTCGAGTGAACAATGTCAGGTTTCCTTTTGAACATCCGGACGCTGTGAACGGTTCGATACTTGGAGATCGGACGTCCGGTGTACACGTACACACAATTGGTACACGATATTTCATATTTGACCTCAATTTAACATAACACAATGATGGAAGCATGCAACTTCCCATTCATTTTTGGATGAACAATAACAGGGGACTTTTAAAGCTCTTGGATGCCGCGAACGGGTCAAATCTTGCGGAATCAGATATCCGGTCGATATATACATACAATTGGGGTACGGAGATTTATATTCTAGAGTCATTTCATTATTTTATGAAGGTGACAACATGCAATTTTCACCTTCGATCTCGGGTGAACAGTAACAGTGTCCATTTAGAGGGCTCGGACGCCGCAAACGGGTCGAGACGTGTGAAATCGAACCCGCAGCCAACATATATACATCATTAGGATGTGTGGATTCACATTTTAAGGTCAATTTCATGATACACGGGAGGGAAACGGAAAATCTCCAATTTCGTGGGTTAGGGTTTCGGTGAAACCAAACCGAGTGAATCAGACACGATTCAGACAAACAACTACATATTCCTTGGTCCTTACTATGGGTTTCATGATTCTAACATTTACAATGGGTAGCGACACAAGAATACCTGGTAAAACCAAGCAAAATATCAAGAGGGAACGAAAAGTGAGTATGAGAACACTTGCCTTAACGCGTCCTTTCACCTTTATAACTAGCGCTCGGACGGATTTGGACTCCACGGCCTCGATCTCCTCCTTTCTCTCACTAGAGTCAACACTCTCTCTCTCTAAAAACCCTAAACCGTGAGAAGAATGAGGAGAAAGAAGGCACGACACATTTTTATACCGCACCACCGCTCGAGCGCGGCTCGAGCGGGCAGCAGGCGGCCGCGGTTCTGGAAATTCCGCTCGAGCTAGCGGGCGGGGAGGGGTTCTGGAATCTCCGCTCGAGCGAGGCTCGAGTGTCTAGTGGGCAGGGGGTGCTACTAGAAAATGCACTTGAGCCACGGCTCGAGCGCCCAGCAGGTGCAAGCCTACTGGCAGTGCTTCAACAGCACGAACCCAAACTTTTCTCGATTTTTCTTCCGATATCAATCCTTACTCATTCCATAGGATTAGTATTAATTATTAACATAATAATCACCTCATCATTATCAAGTTTTTAAATCCAAAACCTCACAACTTTTTCTTAAAAAGGCCGGAGCTCTTATTCTTAAAATGACGAAGGACTTTTTCTTCAAAAGCCGAAGTTCAAAATCCGGAATTTCTTTTTCTACAAAGGCCGGAGTTCTTTTTATCAAACATGCAATTATCAAAGTTCGTATCAATCGACAAATAATCATATTTAAAGCAGAACAAAACCGAACATCATGAATAACAGGGCTTCTTTTTAAACATACGATTAAGAACAATTCTTCCTTAAATCAAACGAATAGAACAAACATCATGCATACCAAAATATAAGTTCATCAAAAATCAGATATACTTGCGTTACAAACATGCATAATCATGAACTTAAAACAAGGGTGAGTACTCTTGCCTGGATTTCTTTTACTTCGCTTTGAACTTTTGGTCTTCCTTTACTAGAAAAATCTATTGAGTGCCTTTTTCTCATGCTTCTCTAGTTCTTATTTATAGACCCTTGGGTCTTGCAACCGTTATTTATGGCTCTATATTTTTAAAGAGTTTCCTTATTAATTCCCGGTAAATTAGTTTATTTATGGCTCTGCATTCCCAAAGAGTTTCCTCATTAATTTTTGGTCAAATAACCTTGACCGAATTTAAGTTTCTCATTTAAACACATTCCATTCCATTCACGTTTTCTGGTCAACATTGCACGTTGACCGGATTACTCTTTCTTCATGCCTTCCGGTCAACACTTGTTCATCAGATTAGTATCCTTAACTCGTTTCACATTTTTCGGTCAACATTTTACGTTGACCGAATTACTCCTTCTTCATGCCTCCCGGTCAACACTTGTTGATCGGATTACTATCCTTAACTCACTTTCTGCTACTAGATTATTTTAACTTGGCATCGGGGATTTTCTATATTCTAGGATCTGGGCCATTACCCAGGATCTTTTCATTCAAAACTTCAAAACATGCATTAAATCAAAGAGAGAAGAGATTATACCAGTAGTTCAGAAAACCTTCAAAGCTTTAATTGACAAAAACCATACAGGACTTTAGTACATAGTAGACAGAGGTTACACACAACAAGCCTCACAACACTCAAAAGAAAACTAAATACAAACACACGATGATAAATACAATGATAAGGTAGAAGGAAAGCTAAGGTATTTACATGGGTATTTACAAAGGTTGATAAGGGTTGATGTGAAAAGAGAAGGAGAGACACTTCTTGCTTCTCGTGGTTGTCTCTTGGTTCTGGGTTGTAGGTTCTGCAGAGGAATGAAGCTGGGACATCCTTATATAGCCGTCTTGAAATCATCTGAGCCGTTGATCAAAAGTTTAGAGAATCGAAATGATAACTCCGCTTTAGTTGTTATCCATCTCGTCAGTCACTTTAAGTTGTTATACGTCTATTCTTTGCTTTTGGATCAATCGAGAAAGTTGCGCATCTTTACTATTCATTCATACGTTTTGACTATTCATGAATAGTAATTTGTCGTCGTACGGTAATGTTGATGAAATAATCTTGTGAGCAAATTGAAAGTGTAAATAAGTTGATGGGATGTGAGACCTGCAAATAAAGGTTAGTGGAAAATATTGCATATATATATATATATATTAGAAACGCAGAGTGCTAGTAAATGGTCAGATGATAATATTATCCGCAGAGAAGATGGTATATTCTAAGAAATCAAGCATTTGATGTGGACCAAGATCTTCAACTGTGAAAAAATTTCATGCTAACAGATTATATCGATAAAGATTCTTGGCAAAAGTGAAGATAAGCCATGTTCCATTACTAATAGTAAATCCAGATATGATCCGTCGAATTTCCTTGATAAGATTGAAAATTGTAACAGTCCGAAGGTGCATCCAATTTGTCCGTTTTCTGATCCAAACCGTCAGTTGATGTCGTTGTTCAAATTTAACAAGAGCAATGGTGGCGGCATGAGTTTACAATTTAAATAAGTGTAAATCCCAACTAAATACGTCAGCAGGTTTCCAGGCCTCAGATGGTATTTATAATGTCGTAGAAATACCCGTCGTCAGAGAAACATGTTGAATATAAGGAGCTTGATGAAAAGTATCACATAAGAAGTAGAGTTCATCTGGTGGTAGTAATACGTAGTTATCTTGTCGAGGCGTCCATGTATATGGTGTTTGTTCAAATGGTCTACATAGCTTCCAGAGATTTGTCATTGAGGAATAAGCCCATAAACCATCAGCTTCAAGAGCAAATAAACATCCATCATCTGAAAATTTCTTCTGATTAAGTCCGCATTCAAAGATAAGGTCATGTCCATAATCAGGACACGTTTCATATTGGATAAGTTGTTGTAATTCGGCTATAATCGGAATGGTTTCATAGGTTTGAAGAACAGGATTGATAATATAAAGAAATTCTGGTGCAAGTGTGGCCATGGGTAAACAAAGAAATAAGCCTTTGTTGCAGGCTAATACATGAAGAAAGTGTTCATAGATAAAGTCGAGTGCAAAAGGATGAAGTATAGACTCAGTGACAGGGATAAATTTCCATGTGGGGCTGTATTTACATTGAATGTAGTAACCTTCATCATCTTTCTCAAAAACATGATAAGAATGATGTTGAATAGAAGCGGTGTTTGATAAAAATTGCAGACATGATTTTGATTTAGAGGCGAATTTGATAAGAGTTTTGACAGGAAGCCAAGAGAATATTTTAAACAATGGTCATAAGTAAAAACAAGAGAAGACACTTCAGACTCAAGTGGAGATGTCATGTTTGCCCTGTAGAAATTCTCTTGTTAAGAAATCGGGTAAAGAGTTCGAAGTTTCTTTGATAAATTCAATATCAAAATCAAAGACAGATAAAATGGCTTTCCATCTAGCGAATATTTGCTTAGAAACTAAATTTTTGACTTCCTTTTGTAAAACATCTTTTGCAGCTTTACAATCAATTCGTAATAAAAACTTCTTGTTGTATAAATCATCTAAAATTTTGAAATGCATAAGACGATGGATAAAATTTCTTTTTTGATAGTAGAATAATTCTTTTGTGGTCCTAACCAAATACCATAATGAAATCAAACAATTTGAGGTTGAGCTGTAGTTAATTGTTGTTTAAGTATACCGCCATATCCTAAGTCAGAAGCATCTGTTTCGATAAGAAGTAATGCTTTAGGATGTGGGATACCTAAACAAGGTAAATATTGAACTTGTTGTTTTAATTGTTTAACAATATTAGTGTGTTCATCAGTCCAGACAGGAGGATTCTTTTGAAGATGTTGATATAATGGTTAACATATTTGTCGTAATTTAGGTATGAATTCCGCAATATAATTTAAACAACCTAAAAATCTTTGTAGTTGGGTCTTATCTTTGATTTCGTCAGGAAATTTATTAGCGAATTCAATGTATCTTTGATTCGGTGTTATCGAATGTTGATAAATATTAAAACCTAACAATCTTATCTTTGTTTGGAATAATTTGATTTTTGGTAACGAAACAACTAATCCATTTTGTTTAATAATATGTAAAAATTGATAAAGATGTTTAAAATGTTGATCTATAGAATTGAAAAAAACAAGTACGTCATCGATGTAGACAATAATAAATTGTGTATATGGATTAAATATTTGATTCATTATATTTTGAAATTCTGAATGAGTATTTTTTAATCCAAAAGGCATAACATTCCATTCATAATGTCCAAATGGTACAGTAAAAGTAGTTTTATATCGATCTTTTTCTTGAACTTGAATTTTTCAAAAACCAGATTTCATATCAAATTTAGAGAAAATATTTACGTTGTATAATTTATTAATTAAGTCACGTTTATTGGGTATAGGATACCGAATCCATTGAAGTGCCTTGTTTAAGGGTTTGTAATTTATAACTAATCGTAGTACTCTTTCTTTTTCAGCATTATTCATAACATAAAAGGCCGAACAACTCCAAGGTGATTTAGATGTTCGAATTAATTATTTGTCAAGAAGATCTTGAATCTCCTTCTTGCAGTATTCTAGCAAGTCTTGATTCATTTGAATTGGTCGTGCTTTAGTAGGAATTTTACTTTCATGAAAATCTGGTTCATATGGTAATGAAACCAGATGTTGCTTTCAATTCCAAAAGGCGTTTGGTAGAGTAGAACATACTTCTTTTTCAAAACGTAAGAGTAGATTAGCAATTTTTATTTGTACACTAGCTTGTTTTAGTTGTTGTTCAATATTGATTGTATGTACTTCTACTTGTAAATAATTAATTTATTTTTCCTTTTTTATTATTAGATTTATTTATTTAGAGATTGTCATCTCTTGTAATTCTTGTATTTTCTTTTGTTTAATAGGATGTAGAAATTGAAATAGGATAGAAATTTCTAGGACATTCGTAGAAATACCTTCAGCAGAGGCTGTAAAGGGATATATTTGTGTAAAAAATGGTATGCCAAGGATAACATCTATTGTAAATCATTAACCAATATAAATGTTGATTTAAAACAGTATCCTTGGTTGCAGATTGCTACACATATTAGTTTATATTTAATGTTTAATTTTGATCCACTTGCCGTATGTAATTTTTTCGTTATTTTTTTATAATATTTTGTAGGAATTAATCCTTCTTGAATACAATTTTGATCCGCACCTATATCAAGTAGAGCTATTAATTTTAAATGATATTCTTGATTAATGACCAGAGTAATGAGGCAATACCATTTTTGAAAATTGATTTTTGAAATGAGTTGTAAATATTTAGTTTGATTAGTAGATTGTATTTCATAATTATGATTTGATTCTTCGTCGGTATTTTGTTTGGATTCTAAAATAGCAAGTCGCGTAGTTACATGTAATTCATTAAATTTGATTTCTCATAAATTATCTTTTAATTCTTTTACTTCAGTTTTTATCTGTTTAATTTCTCATTATAAATCACCAGTCGTTACTTGCTGAAATAAAGAAGGCGAATGATACTTATTAAATATCTTGGTTAAACTAATTCTTCTGGTTTTTTTGGTGTAGTAAGTAAATCTTTTAACTTTTATAAATATTGTCTTTTTAGTTCTGGATCTTCAATTTTACCAATCATTTTCAATAAATATTCTGTCTCATTATTTGATCTTAACATGTTAAGTTGAAAATAGAAATTACATAAAGATTTATGAGATATATTTTCTTTTTCTTCAGGTTTCGATTCAGAAAAGGCTTCAGTTGATTCATTAACTTCTTCATTAATATTACTTGTTTCGTCGTCAGAAACACAGTCATTTTCAGATTTATTATCACTTAACAATAGAGCCGTTAACTTGTTGCCTAAATGTGGATCATCTTTAAATATTTCATTAATTTTATTTTTTAATTTGCATTGATGTGCCATATGACCAGATCATTTACATTTCCAACATACAACTTTAGAATGTTGAGGCTGATAAATTTTAGATTGATTACTTGATTTTTTGACAGTTCTTTTCGTATGAGGAGTATAAGAATTAGATTGATATGATTTTTTAGACATATACTAAGGTTTTTGTTGAGAAGGTGCATTGAGTTTTTCGATACCATACTGATAACAAAGAGTTCCTAATTGGGCTTTAAATTATTTTTTATCATTTTGAAGTTTTGTTTGTTCTTTATGTTCTTGACATAATTGTAATCCTTCTCGTTTAATGAAGGCAAATAGTTGACCATAGGTCACTTGATTCCATTGAATAACGCGACCTCCTCCTAACTCAGTGAGTTTGGTCATAATTCGTTTAGCAAAGAGTGAAGGAACACCGGCAACAAATCGTTCTTTTCAGAAATATTCATTACAGTCTTGTCTTCTAAAAATAAGCGTAAGAAATATATCTTTATACCAACGAAAGTCTTGAAGGGTAAGACACTTAAGATTCTTTAAGATTACATGAGAACTAGAATAATCATCTTCGACGTTTCCTAAGAAGGCTTGACTAATAGTAATAATAAGAATTTCTGAGGAATTTGGTCGCTAAATGAACTGAATTTCTCCATTGGGTCCTTCTTATTGAATAGATTCAGTATGATTTAAAATATAATTTTGTTTATTAGTATTCAAAGCATTTTTCCACCAATATTTTAAAGTTTCAGTAAAATCGATTATCAGTAATTTTGTAGCGTGAGGTTCAGTCATGGTTGTGTTGCAAACACGATAAGCAGAAGCTGTAATTCCCATGTCATGTAATAAATACGTAATTTCATATTCAGATTTACCATCAATATTCCATTGATGTATATTATTAGCATCATAGATTCATATTGTATATCAGGTGGTGTAGGTCGAGGATAATAATTTTTTTGTAAAAGTGTTTGGCATCCTTACTCTATTGATTTCTTGGTTAATTTTAGTATCTTAAGATAAAGGTGTATCAATAGTTTGAATAGTCAGGGTTTCAGATCTTTTAGAAAGATTTTCAAGATGTTCAATTTCAGAGTTACTTTCAGGTTTTTCCCTATCAAATAGTTTAGATAAATCTGTAAGTTTATTAATTTTAGAAGTTTCAAAATTTTCTATAGGATCAATAATATTTTCCATAAATTCATCAGGAGAAGAAGAGGATATCATGTCTTCATCTCTATCAGATTTATCAGAAGAGATAGTATCTTCTAGATCACTGGTACTAGTAGATACTTCTTTAGTTATAATGATATTTTCATTTAACATAGGTTGTTCTTCTTTTCTTACAACTTCAGTGTTCTCAGCATTCGGTTTTGGTGTTGTTATAGTGGATTTTACTGACTTTTCTTGCCTATATTCTTTGGTTTTCTTTTCTTGGATAAAAGGTAAAAACCATTCAAAAATGGTAAATTCCTTCGTTCCTTTAGCATTGTTTCTTTCCAAAGTAATCGATACCCTTCTAGTTCAATTTTAGAAAAGTTCTTAAAATACCAATCTCAAATATTTTTATTTTTCTCAAGCATAAATTCTTTTCGAAGTAATTCTTTGTCTGGGATAAATTCTTTCTTAATGTAGTAGCTAGGTGTAAAGGTCGACTCTCTAGAGTTTATAGACATATTTGAAGTTGAATTATCTCCCCTGATTAGTTCGCTTAGCCAGGTTGTCATAATTTGATTTCTTTACGACTCTTACACAATTGTCTCAACAGTCCTACAGACACAATTCTTCACACACTCTTGCAGAGTCAGTTGACGGGATCACCCCCGGGACCACCTAATTGCACTATTGCTTATCACGGGCAAACCAATGGTTAAACAGGCTAAACCAATGTTGTTTCGATTCGATGCAAGTATACGCAAATTTATCGTGTATGCAAAAATATGCAGATAGATTATGCAAAAGCAATGCCGAAATCAAACAAGAACAATCCCGAAGAGAACATGTCACCTATTCCCTCCCCAGACACAAGAAAACGAGGCACTTGGCTCTGACACCAATTAAGACTACGCAGGATCTTTTCATTCAAAACTTCAAAACTTGCATTAAATCAAAGAGAGAAGAGATTATACCAGTAGTCGTAGAAAAGATCCTGCGTAGTTTTTAGTATATCTCAAGAATTATCTTTTAAAGAAACTTCATTTTTATTTAATACTCCTAACCCTCCTAGAAATTTATCTTTCATTTTATCTTTTATAGATGAACCAAAGGATTCATCTATCTATCAAACATATCAAGTTACCCTCAATTCTTTGTCTTTATACAGCAACGAATATCATCAAACTCCTAGTCTATTTCTCGGATGATTAATCTGTAATGTCTCTTGGCTTGATCATTTTCTAGATCCTTTCCATCCTTGTTCTCCCATCTTCAAACACAATGTGTTTGGGGGGGTATAGGGTCTGTCTCTATCTCTGATGTTAACTTTGACTTTGACCATAATTCCAACTTCACATTTTCTGGCTAAAAGTTCACTACTGCGACTTCTGACTTAACGTCTGAATTTACCTCTTCTGGCTTAACAGCTACTGACTATAAGAGATTTTGAATATTATTAGTTGAAAAATTTGATCCCTTAGCTCTTCTTTACATAGCACTATCATCTCACTACACAACTATTCAAACAACCCTTCAAGCGAATATCACGTGTCTTAACACTTTTATAAAAGTAATTTTGCTTAGTTCTACGAACAAGAAATTACTAAAGAGATTAGCAAATAAATTAAGATTAATACAAGAGAGAAATAAGCATATAACGTATAAGAACTTTTGATATCGAAAAAAGAAAAGTAAATCTGTTTCACTTCGAAATCAAAATCAAAATATTTGTCAAAATATATTTGAATGCTCTAATCAAATTTTAGGAATAAATAGAAAAGTCTATTATCATAATTGGGACCGTATACACACTAGTACATATGCATATTTCTACTACACTTATAGAATACATATTTTCTGCATACAAATTCTACAGTTTCATGAAAAGCTTTACATAAAAACAAAATACATTTAAAGCAAGTTTTCATCCGCCATCAAGCTTTGTTTTCTGGACGAATTTATTATACACATTCATCAAAGAAAGTTTTACCAAAGATTTATTAAGTTTTACGCCTCATAAAGGACCAATATGCCTCCTATAAAGGACAAAGGTAAGCAAGTACAGCCTCGTCCTACTCCAACTAAATAAACTGCTCGTGACTATGCCATAATATCTCCACAAATTATACCCACTCTTTCTCCACATCAAACATCAGCCTCTTCATCTTCTTCCTTTCAGTTATCTGATTATTTTACTAAACCTATCAAACAACATATTACTATGACGGGCTTATACAAACCCTTATCTTTACAAGAATTACTCAATGTTACGAATCGTATGTTTCAGCCTAATCATTTATATCTAACTGCCGAACCTTTAAAAATGTCATGATTCTATGAACTAATCCTTGTTGATTCGAATTCTATAGAACTCCAGCATCATAGGAATTCTCATGATAATTCTATCGGCTACTCCATTTGCAAAATTAAAAAGATTCGACCTCATCAGGACATTGCTCTTGATCCTTTAGACATCAAACCATTTTCT
>JAOVVI020013426.1:0-11865 GCA_028571085.2 Nepenthes alata | reverse complement strand
TTAAATATCCTTTACGTGTATTGGATATTTATTTATTATTTATTTGTGCTTCCGCTATACTTTTAACGGGGTCGAAACACGTTAGCACGAAACGTGCTTTTTCATCGTCAAAATTGACATGGAATATCAATGGGAACTTTCAAGATGTCCCGTTGTATTGATATTGTCCATAATGTCAAGTCTTACCTTCTAAAACCTAAGATGGTATATAAGCTTATTGGTAGAGTTCTGGACGACCCGTTTGCCCGAGTGGCCCCAAGTGAGATCATGATCGAACCCCCTTATGCCAAAGGATGATGAGTTCAAGCGTGATATCCCATCTATTCCTTACAATAATCCTTTCTTGATTTTTACTAACCTAGAGGATTCTATTGGCCAAGTGCTACCCGATCTGCCATTACTGTCAACACCGGGCATTTGAACTCTACTTCGAATTTAGTTGTCACGACTAGGGCCCAAAAGTTAAGTTGCCTAGACCTAAGCATTAGTAGAGTAATGTGGCCAACAGACAAACATCAGATGTTGAAAACAGGGAGTGTGGCCCATGTATCAATCACAATAAGAAGAAACATTAGAGTCCAATGAGCTCAAGTTTCCCTAGGAGGCAATCAAGTAAAGATCATTTGAAAGCGGATAGTGATGTGGTTTGCGCCTCTGGTTAAATTGATGAATTCCTGCCAGAATCTCTATCTTTTGTAGCTTGTTTTTCGGTTTTGTTTTTACGGTTTTGATTATCAGTAAAACAATTGTCCATTTCGGGAGCTTCGTTTTGTACAAATTTTAATTTTAATAAAGTTAATGACTTCACAAAGATATTATATTGACAAGCATTTGTCTTAGCCTCATGCTACATGGATTACTACAACATGTTTGAGCCTAACTTTGATACGACTTCCTAAAAGTGGATACCATGTTTAGTAGTTCACGAAGAGTCTCTTTAAGCATGGGAAAGGAGGAATAATTCTCAATGGTATTACATTTATCCTCTTTATTTTTAAATTTTTTAACTTTATAATTAATTTGGCAAGTATGATATGTAGGCTTCAGCAGCCGAGCCGCTTGCCAGTCGGCCTTTTCGAGCCGTTTGAGCCGCGTTTCAGCCGATTGGCTTCTTCCATTCGTTTCATCTTTACGACGCCTGATCTCCTTCTTCCGTTCCATTCCATTGATTGCTGAAACATTAGTGGTCCATTTAAGTGATGATAACTCTCCCATTAACGTGCTCATCAATCTCGACCGGTTGATCAAAGTAACGCTCGATTAAGATATTTGATGGATTTGCCTTATAAATTAAGCATTCTCGTTTTGTCCCTATCACCCCACTCAGACAATACACCATCTAGAAGAGTAAGGTGTGTCCAGAAGCTCAAAATCGGTCCGAATCTCAGACCCCGAAAACAGAGCAAGCAAATAACATGAGGTATAAAACTCGATCTTTTATTTCACTTTCGTGGTTGTTTAAACCATATTATATGCTAACATGATATTGACATTAATGGACTCTCTTAGTCAAAACTTACTCCTAGACTAAGAGACTGCTCTAGGCTTTGAATTGGGTAGGAGTGTAGGGCATCATTGTTATCCATTACTGGCCAAGGGCTCAAAATGTTCATAGACTTCATTAGTATTCCTATCAAAATAAATTTTATTGCCCATATCTTTAAACAAATAGATGCATTAATGATAAGACAGACCTCAAAATGATAATATAAATAAGCACTCAAAAGATTTTAAATCTTTCCTAATACTAATAAAATGTCTTATTAAACTTTTAAAAAAATGCTTATGATCTAGTCTTATAAGATCTGTGTGTTATGTATGAGAAAATACATTTTTCAAGAACTATCATTGTATCCTTTCTCATGTGGATATAGATTGAGGCTTAAAACAATTAAACCGTATCTTTATTTTGTCTTCCAAATAAAATGAGAACAGTCTGAGATGAAAAGTATAATCCTTACAAACTTGGCCAACTTACTTCCCATATCCTTCCTCAAACTCTTTTGTGTTGATAGGAAATTTCAGAATCTTTTTTGTAAAAATAAGATAATAACTTAATCATCTCGAGCATTTTATTAAAAAAATTCTCATATAAGAGTAATTATCACGTCCTAAATCCCGATCTTATAGTTAACAATTACCCAATATTAGTCATTATTCCATTATTAATCTAATAAACGATCTAAATAACCATTTTTTTGGTCCATAGACATGAATTTCACGTCGATACCTCAACCGTCTAACAATAAAATAATATAACATGTACACAGGACTCAACAAATGCCACGTTTCATGTGACTTTGACACTGACCAAATTATGACATCGAACCTTAAATAATGAATTATACATGTCATAAAAAATCAGAGTATGCATCTAAACTAAAACTGAATTTCACTGTTGTCTACTGTCGGACAACCGATATCCCACGATTACAAACCATAATTAATATAAACTACATTCACATGATACTAACTAAATCAATATTCGTATTACAATTTTCAAGCCATAATCTGATTAACTTAAACACGTTAAACTACTATCCAAAACTATAATATAACGTTTTAAACATTACATATTTTTAGTCTAAACTCTCCGAACAATTTTTTTCTTCAGTCCTAATCATTCTACAAGTATCCAAACTTTCTATCTAAAGGGGTTAGAGAAACAGAAGTAAGAAGTGAGTCAAAAATTTAGTAAAGCATATAATTTAGTAATTAAACATATATAATTTGTATTTAAACATATTGAAAGGACTGTAAATCAAATCAGATACAATAACATTGATTTCAGATTTTATCTTTCAGTACTTAGCCAAATGTCATGTAAATTCGTATTCAAATATGATTTTTCTTAGGAACCAAAGACCAGCAGGCCCTCATCTACAAAAGGAGTAGATAACAAAAACCTGAATTATATTTATTTTTATACAATCAAAGGTTGTACACCACTATTTAAGACCTATAGGTTGGCCATTATATATATAACATTATAGTTGAAGCTAAACATCACTTTTATCCGTAAATAATATGTTCAAACCTCAATTACCATTATAATATACGAAAGTATATCATAATATACTATCCATTAAAATATAACCATGGTATGATACATATACTTAAGAAAACTCTACTCACTTCTTCATAATCTTAATTTTCTCTTTTTGAAAAAAATATTCATAATTTTTTATATAATTATAGAATTTTTTTTTCAAATTCTATAATTTCTTACACATACAATACTTAAAGTTTCTATAAAAATTTAGTCGTGATAGATTTTAAAACATGGCATGCTAAAATAACATGGAAGTGTAGGAAAATTCAACAAATATGTAGAAATCAGTAATAATATAAAATTTGTTGCATTTTATCGCATTAGCAAAGCATGTAGGATTCACTTAAATTGGGTTCCTTTGGCATCCTCTCTCTCCTCTCTCAAATATGCTAAAAATATGATAAAAAATCAATCAAATCATCTATTTATACTAGACTGGTGCTTGAAGCTTGCACAAGTTTGGGTTTAGCCTTTTGCTGTCGACCCCTCACTCTATTTCAAAGAGACTTGAGCACATGACTAGAATGCCTGTATGCTTTAGTGTTCACCATGGTACTTGCTTTCTTATAGCTTTTTATAAACTTGTGGGTAGCTTTATGTTTTGAAGAAAACAAGTTGATTAACTCACTCGCACAAATGACATTATGATGCAAAGTGCGAATTCATATTCAACAATAGAGATTCCTAATTGGGTTTTTAGATCTTATAATCTATACACTGTACACCATACATAAGAGTAAGAAATTACAGGTACATAATTTACTTTATGATTTATTCTCTATTATTTAAGCTAGTCAAACTCTAATCAAACTAAAAAGCAGAGAAAAATGGTGGAGGAAGAAGGCTTTTAGAGGATGATACTCCATGCCTTAATAAATTTATAAGTGGAAAAGTTGTGCTTCTAACTTTTCCTAAGAAGGTGGGGTGCTATGAAACTTATGTTTAAATAATATATTTTATGAGTACTGATTAATTTTCAACAAAAGATGTCATTTCTATATTAAGTATTTATATATATATATATTATATATATAAATAATTGAAACTGGTGCAAGTTGAACATGGGTGTTGTGACATGAACCCGTACGGTATGCGTATGATATTATATGACAGTCGTCTGATTTTTATCCGATGCCCATCAATTTTGATCATTAAAAAAACAAAAAAAAAATATTTTTTTAAAAAAGGCTAACGAGAGACGTTAAATAGAGATCCGACGATTGCCGTTGCGCGTCGTACACGCACTGTATGGAGCCCGCATCGCAGCCCCCTCGTTTTGTGCAAGTTCCGGTTTAGCCTATTGCCGTTGATCCCTTACTCTATTTCAAAGGGACTTGAGCACATGACCGGAATGCTTGTGTGCTTTAGTGTTCACCGTGGTGCTCGTTTTCTTATGGCTTTTTATAAACTTGTAGGTAGCTTTATGTTTTGAAGAAAAAATAAGTTGATTAACTCATTCGCACAAATGACGTTATGATGCATATTGTGGATTCATATTTGACCAGATCGATTACTTATTGGGTTTTAAGATCTTATAATCTAGACTCTGTACACCATACATGAGAACAAGAAGTTACAGGTACAGAATTTACTTCATGATTTATTCTGTATTGTTTAAGTTAGTCAAATTTTAACCAAACTAAAAAGCAGAAAAAAATAGTGGAGGAAGAAGGCTTTTAGAAGGCGATACTCCCATGTCTAATAAATTCATACGTGGAAAAGTTACACTTCTAACTTTTTTTGTTGAGAATATTAGGTGCTGTGAAACTTATATCTAAATAATATAGTTTATAAGTACTAATTAATTTTTAACGAAAGATGTCATTTTTATCCAAAGACCCGGATAAATGTACAAATTAGAAAGTCGTATTGTCACGCTTAAATGTTTGAATAAAAATAGGTTCGATTTTTGTAACTCTAAATGTGGATCCTGTACAACATAACAAAATAAATAAAATGTAAGAGATATATGAGATTTACTCCCCGATATATCCTCCGATACTCAAATTAAAAGTCTTTCTATTCTAATGAGAAAGATGCAAGGAAATAGACATAAGAGTTTTAAGATGATGGGGATGATGTATGTATAGAGGGTAATACTCCTTAATGTGCACTCGACTAGTGGAGTAACTTTAACATTTGTATACTCGTCTAGCATAGTGGTTTGTGTATATGAGCACTTGTCTAGAATAGTATCTTTTGTTTTTCTTTTTCCTCTCATTTTTGTTGTCATCATTATTATGATTTAGTCCCTTTTTCTTTGGGGGAGAGTGATGTGTGCACGGGTGGTGACGGCACCAACAAGAGCAGAATAACGGCGAAAACAGAGAAGACGATGGAGGGAGGAGAGATCAGTAGAGGAGAAATAGAGGGAAAGAGAAAAAATAATTGAGGGAGAGAGAGCGACAGAGAGTCGAGAATAGAGGCAACTAGGGGAAAGGGAAAGTGAGTAGAAGGGAAAGGGCCGAGGTATTAAGACCCAAGCTGCAAAAAGAGAGAAAGAGACCGAGGTGAGAAAGAGCAGAGAGAGGACCAGGAGAGAGAGAGAGAAGCAGAAGAGTAAAAGACGAGGAAAATATCTTTCTTCTATTCTTCCATTACTATTACCATCAACAGCATATACATATGAATACCAACTAGATCGGTTGAAAATCAACCGAAAATTAACCAAAATAGAATAACAAACAGAAAAATAAAATAATAAACTGAAAAAGTAAACCGAAAGAGGGGAAACTGAAACAGAAAAGGGCAAACAAAATTAGAAAATCGGGGGAGGGCGTATTTTGGCTGTGCTCTTTACAGTTGCAGAAGGAAGACGACAATGGCGATGGCGGTGGAATCAGCAATAGTAGCAGCTGCACAAACAGGGGAGGAAAAAAAGAGAAAAATAAAAAGCAGAAGGTGCATAACATTGTCCTCTTTATTAGGAGAACGTTGTCCTCAAGGTTGAATAAGAAAAAAGTGTAGTGAAATATTACTGTTAAATCACAAACCCAAGCCTCCTTATTGGAGTTATCAGCGTCACTGCAGGTGACACCGCTTCCCAAACTCATTTGGTTCATGGTGCTAAATTTTGGCATCGGAAACATGTTAATCACTTTGTAACACTCCAAATTCACTCCAATGTACTGAGAAAGTTGCAATCCCTTAGGCTGCGGCACAATATCAGAACTTTCGCTATCGATGCTCAATAACTTCACCATCTCCTTTGCCTTCCCAGCAAGTTCAGCACCATTGTTTTCCTCCTCGCGCTGGGATGATGATGCATGTGGAAGGAGAGGCAGGGTTTGTGACGATGGTGGAGGACTTGCTCGGCTTGCATCTACTTTATCATCTACCAAATGTACCATGCCGATGGCTCCCGGTAACCCGAGCGGTGAGATTTGTCTGTCTGATGGTGGTGTCGTGAGCCATAGGAGTATGCTTTGAGGTAGACGATAAAAAGCAACGGATGGAGTAGCCACGGATGGTGAAGGATTTGCTGGTAAGACAGTATTTTGCTCAAGTCTTGTGAGCAATTAGCTAAGTTTAGCCACGGACGACTGGATTTGTGCTGTGGTGGAAGCCATGGAGGAAGTATGGGCGACAAGTCTGTCTGTAGCCTGCCAGAAGTCTTTCACCGCGTTTACAAGTATGATGATGGAAGCTTCGAGTGTGTCGAGCCCTTGTTCATCAGTTGTGAGCGCCATTTTCTCTGCCTTGTTTTAATGAAAGCATCAATGATGCGTTCACCAGCGGCAAGAGCGAAACGACGGCAAAAAAAGAGAAGAAGATGGAGGGAGGGGAGATCAGCAGAGGAGAAATAGAGGGAAGACAGGAAATAGTCGACAGAGAGAGACAGAGAGTAGAAAATAGAGGATATTAGGGGAAAGGTAAAGGGAGTAGAAGGGAAAGTACTGAGGTGTTAAGGCCCGAGGTGTAGAGAGAGAGAAAGAGACCGAGGTGAGAAAGAGAGGAGTGAAGACGGGAAGAGAGAGAAAAGCAGAAGAGTAAAAGACGAGGAAAATATCTTTCTTCTATTCTTCCATTACTATTACCATCAACGGCATATATATATGAATACCAATTAGATTGGTTGAAAACCAACTGAAAACTAACCAAAATAAAATAACAAACAAAAAATTAAAATAACAAACTAGTAAACCGAAAGAGGAAAAACAGAAATCGAATAGGGGGAAAAATCAAAAAATCAGGGGAGGGCGTATTTCGTCTTGTGCTCTTCACAGTTGCAGAAGAAAGACGACAATGGCGGTGGCGGTAGAATCAGCAACAGCAGTAGCAGTACAAATAGAGGAGGAAAAAAAGAGAAAAGCGAAAAGCAAAAGGCGCGTAACAGAGAGGGTTTTTTGTTGTTATAAGAGGTATCATTTGGTTGGCCTAAAAACAATGTGTGGGCACGATAATACTTCAGTTCAGTCGTAAAAGGCAGTACTTGTATTTGTAACGGTCGTTTCCATTCAATGACATAACTGCTTGGCTACCAACTATTTGATCGACGTAGTCGCTGTTGAAGTAGCTCATTAAACGGTCCATTATAATCCTTTATTATTTAGTTATTTAAGTCGTGTCTTTTAGTTCATGCGTTCGTGCACTATGCACGTGATAGGTTTTAAGGCATTTTCTATTTAGCTGTCAGTAGTTAGGCCACTTATGCACTAGAATTATTAGCACTATGCACTAGAATACTATAGCAATGCGGCGGAACATTTAAGTATTTGTGGTCCAACCTTGAAAATAAAATTCTAAGTGTTAATTCAAATTTTATAATGATTTAATGTAAGAAAGTTTGGTAAAATAGGACAGACGTATCTAGTTTTTAGCTACTGTACCTATGTATAGTCCTGTCCTCCTAATAAGCCTTTTCAAAGTGCCAAGTCCCCATCTCAATAAAGAACGAATTATCAAAATATTTTTAATAATTATGTTTTCAAATTTTATTCTAATATATAAATATATATATTTTTTAAAATTCTAATTATGGGCTCTTTTTATTTGTCAAAAATAATTTATTGAATAATATTTTCTTCATATTCCTGCGTTTTTTGTGTATGGGAAAATATTTTTGACATTTCTTGATATTTGGTATGTACCAAAAAATAAATTAAGTCATTAAAAAATTTAAGTTTAAACTTCAAAAATAGTTTCATTTTAAAAAAGGAGTAGTTATTTGTGGGAACCTATCAATCGTTTATCATTATCGGCCCATAATACCTTGAAGGTCATTGTCGGATAGTTCATAAATCACCACTATCTATTGTCAAACAAGATGCCTAACCCACCTTGATAGTCACCAATGGCCATTGACGATCGCTAACCAACTAGCTACGTCTCGAGCCGCTATCATCCATGTTCCCCAGTCTATTCCAATTACCATCTAACACAGTCCCATACTGCAACAGTCGGTTGCCAGTCGAGAAGTGCAACCGCCGATGCTTTAGGATCAATTTCTTTAAATGTCATGTGATTTTTCTAAATAATGAAGTAGATTTTCTTTCTTCAATTTCTTGTGGTTTAGCGCTCCATAGTTCTTCCATAATAGAATATTTTGATAGCTCGCTAGAGTTAGAACGGCGGTTCACCATCGCTATGCCCTACCATTGAAGTTTAAATCATTGTTGGAAAGATACTGGATTTAGTGGGGCTCCGCGGAACAATTATACTTTAAATTTAAATAACATAAACAAATTTTTTGAAGTATCGGGATAAGCATGTGTTACAAACTCATCGATACATCCTTGGAAGGTCACTCACCGAATGTAAGGGGCCCATTAATTTTTCCTTGGTAGCCGTGGTACCTTGAATACACTGCTAACCAATTACCAGGTTGCCAGAATGAGCTAACGGACCACCCAACCTCTCCTTAAGTTCTGGGATTACATTTAATTATTTTCTGTTTTGGTTCTACTTATACTCATGTGCCCTTCTGTTTTGCCCCTTTTTGTTTCATCCTTTTGTTTGATATTTGTTGGGTTGTTATTGTTACGTGGCACAGGTTGTTAATTGTTGCTATCGTTAGTTGGGCTGTACTATAAAGTCGTTAGTTGGGCTGTTGTTCTAGTGGAAGGAGGAATATACAAAGCTTGTTTCTCTCTCTGTCTCGCTCTCACTCTCTCAATTTCTCTCTCATTCTCGGCCTCTCCCTTTCCTCCTTTCCCCCTCTGTCTCCTCTGTTAGAACTCCCCTCTCTCTGCTCTCTTTTCGCCTTGCCTTCAATTTTCACGTTACGGCCATGGAGTACGTATCAATTGGTGCCTTTATTGAAACAAAAGTAGAGAAGACGATGGCTAAAGAGTAAGCACTCTACGCGTTCGAAGCCTCCATTTCAAGGCTGTCGAAGGAGATAACGGACATTGCGGCAACCGTCCGGCAACATGCAACAAGAGTCGCCGTCCTTGCTTCCACAACCAAGGATCTTCAATAATACATTGGTGACATTCTTCTATCGCTCAACAAAATCGAGCAAAACCCTAGCTTACCACCACTCATGGCTTCTTCAACCGTTCCTTTCTATCATCCAACTATTCCAAACACTCAAATCACCACTGATACTTCCACTAAGGCACAAATTATACAATCCATAAATAAAATCCTACCATCACTAAACCAAATCAAACAACAACCTAGACCATTCGCAATTTTCCAAGTTCTTCCCACTCCGTCACTGTTCTAACTTGCGTCCCTCATAGTTTTTCCCAAATTGCTCCACCCTCATCCGCCTTGCTTCATGCACCCACTAATAGCCAAATCACCTCCCATGTTCATTTGGCCAAGCCCAACATTCCGTTCTTTGCCACAATTTTTAATCTTGCTGAAGTGGAGCCAGTGATAGTACATGGGGACGGATTTGTGGATTTGCAGGACTTGTTGAGCACTTTTGTAATTTCGGAAGACAACCTGGAAGAAACTCGTGCTCTTACTTCTGTCCAATCAATTCAAGAATTGGACAACTTTGTGAATAATTCTCTCTTAACCACCGACTTGACCAAGGCTAGACTTCTAGATTTTTTGGCTGCGGTGTTTACAAATACTAGCCAGGATCAATTGATTGAATTCAATGAATACTACTACAGTCATCCTTCCTTGTTAGCTTTCACAAAATTTGCAAATGTCTCCTGTGAATGTGACCCTAACCTTACTATTGTTGACCTTGGGGGTGAGGCACCACAAACCTGCATTTTTTGCATTCGTTGGCACCGACAATCCTGCTCTTGATTCTATTGTGGATGCTGGAGTCAGTGACTTGAACTCAAGTTGTTATGATGCCCAACCTTCTATTTTTGGATCCAAGTTGTAGGGACAGAGTGAGAATGCAGGAGTGATCGAGCAAAGTAATATTTATACTAATGTCACTTTAGACAAGCAAAATCAATAATCGCTCTTGCAGTTGCCTTGTCTATCAACCCTTGACTTTATAATGAAGCTCTTCAACAGGGTGCAAGCTCGGAGATAGTGAAAATATCTGATGACATTTCTTGAAAAAATCTTATTGTTTTGGTCAAGGTCCTAGACAATTTTAATGCCCGACACTATATTATTAATGGATGTTTGTATCTCCAAAATCCTCTTATGGAATTAGGAAGTTCCAGTGCCCATTGCAACACAATAATGGTCCTACATCATCCGACACATGAATTTGGTGTAGCATGCAGTCAACTTGAGAAACAAGCCCCCATGTGTACAGTTCACTCATTCCTTCCTAGAAGTGACCACTGCTTGACATGGGCTCGCTATGAGTTTGAGGGCCAACTTGAGATCTCTAGTCACGGCATGTTACCCGAGGAAGTATCCGCCGGCACATCAGATATTCTTAATTCAAGGGAGGTTGGTATTTGAACCAGATGCTAGGTCACTGCTTGTGACCATATTGTTTATATTGGTTTCCGTACGTTTGTAGCAAGTATGCTGGGCCTTGAGTTTCCAGCCTACAATGCAAGTTATGCAATTCTTGTGGTAGCAATTGTCTCCACCGTCTATGTATTCGTGCTTCTTATATATACTTCAACTCGGGATCCAGGGATCATTCCTAAGAATTTACCTCCATCGGAGGAAGAATTATACTATGAGTCCTCCGTGTCTACAGAAAATGGGGGCAGGACGACGCAAAGCCTGCAGCTTCCTTGCACCAAAGACGTTCTCGCCAATGGTGTGCCAGCGAGGGTGAAGTGCTGTGAGACATGCTCTAATTTGATAGCAAAGACCGCATCAGCAGCTTCATTAGCTGGAAGTTTATCTAGTAGTGATAGCTTGCCACTGTCAGATCATGGTGGACTAGATCATTCACGGCCTTGGTTCACACACCAAGAATTATTCAATGCCACGAACAGATTTTCTGCCGAGGATCCTTAAAGTGAAGGCGGTTTTGGCTATATGTATAAAGGATGTCTAATTGATGGGAGAGAAGTTACTCTGAAACAACTTAAAATTGTTGGAGGATAAGGAGAACGAGAATGTAAGGCTGAAGTCAAGATTAATAGTAGGAACTCAACCTCTCTCTCTCTCTTTTCTCCTTTTTTTTGTCTCCTCTATCGGAAATCCCCTCTCCCTGCTCTCTTCTCGTCTCGTCTTCGATTTTCATATTACGGCCATGGAGTACGCATCAGCATGTGTGAATATAATCATATCAAGAGTCTATAATAACATAGTTATCGTATATTAAATCATCATTTTAAATCTAATTAAGAAAAAAATCAAGTATTCATGGTCCAACCTTGAAAATTAGGTATTCATTTAATACCCGAAGTTCTATAAAATAGGACATATATATAGCTAGTTTTTAGCTACTTTGAATAAAAAATAAATAATCAAAAATATTT
>JAOVVI020013423.1:618-11866 GCA_028571085.2 Nepenthes alata | reverse complement strand
GCTGTAGGGCCGTTGACCGCCTTTGTGGGCCTCCGTTGACTTTTCCTTGGGCCAGCCCAGTGGAGGTGTACCCATCAGTTACTATTTTCTTAGCTAAAAATAATAATTATAACAGTCAAAATAAACATATCGATATTGAATTTGTAGCTCTAAATGAGTGTATTAAAGAAAAAGAAGTAGCCATTGAGCACATGAACATTATATCTATAATTCATAATCATTTGATAAAAGGTATACCACCATTAAAATTTAATAATCATATAATTAAAATGGAATTAAATTTTATTATATGATTTTTATTTTATGGATAATGATATTTTAACAAAATTTTTATTTATTTGTGACATTCTTGAAAAATAATTTCGTATACACATTAATTATTTATTTTAAAAAAATAATTAACTGTTAGATCTAAAATAAATATAAAATTTATTTATTAAATAATGTTATCATATTTGGATAGTATCTTAAAAAATATAATATATTATAATATATAAAAATATTATTTATTTATAGAGGACATATTATCATAATTTATATATTTATTTTTTTAAAATAAGGAATGATGGGTTTTGATTATTATATTAAATAAAATATAAATCAAGTAAAAGAATGTTAATTTTTTAATTTTCAACCAAAAAGAATAATAATTAAATAAAATCAACTAAAGTAGCCATGTTTTTCTGTTTTGGGGTGACCTTCCACCCACTTTTTCTTTTATGGTAATTACCCTAAGATATTTTGATGATATATATATATGTTGTATTTGATTTTAATATATAAATTTAATATTTTAATTGTATATTATTTTTGATGAGTATTAGGGTTTGGAAAACTCAAACAAATAGAGATTTTATAAAAATTTGATCTTTTAAAATTAATATCAATAGTGGAAGATTAGTTTTTAACTATTAATTAATTTTCGTATTCGATTTTTATATCGATGAAATTTAAAGATGAAAGATTGATTTTAGTTTAATATTACTTTCAATATACTATATTTTATTTTGTGGTATATAGGAACTTTTGTAAATTCCGATAACTGAAAATCTTGAAATTTAAACTTTAAAAGTTAAGATTAATTTATTGCAAAAAATAAAAGTAATTAACTTGTCGTATTGAATTTGATTTTAAAGCTTTTTTGGGCAAATCGTTTCCAACTCATTAATAAGATCGATGTCATAGTTACTTACAATCCCTAACCTCACCAACAATCTAGAGAAGTTTTTGAGGCTAGAGGCGAAGCACCTTTGTGAGGAGGAGCAAGGCTGCGAGCGCGTTGCCAAAGCACTTCACTGAAGGAGCTGCTCTTCCTTGCCCATATAATTCCAGTCAAGTTTACTTCCACATTTGAATATATTTGCAACTAGGGTTACGATCAAATTGTGCGTCCGATTGATTTATTCAATTTCTTGTTTTCTTTGAATTCGAATCTGTTACTGGGTAATTGGTTTCCAATCAACTGTTTTTTGATATTGATCTCTCGTTTAAATTTGAAAATTTTGGCATATTATTGTTATTTTTTGGGTAACTAGCGTATTGAGCCACGGCGTGTAAAAATTTTAGAGTCTCTGGGTTCTGGTGTTTATCTGTTCCCCCCCCCCTTCTCTCTCTCTTTCTCTCTCGTTCTTTTTCGTTTTCTTTATGTTGTTGTGCTGAGGTTGCATCAAGTCCCCGGCCACTTAGTTTATTTTTTTAAATTTGTGTGTCAATGGAGTGATGAGGGCAGCAGCTTGCTGCTTGTTTCTTAAACTTTTAGATACAAACGGACTGAGGGAGATGCAGAGTATGTGCAAATAGAGTTCGGATGGCTGACTCGGGGCTCTTTAAAGGAGCATTTACTTGAATTTTTGTGAAAGCTCATATGTTTCAATCCTTCATAGTGTGATTTTATAAGTATTGTTAATTGTTCCTTACCTTCTTATCGGTACCTGTAGTGATCTGAGACTGACAATAAATGTGATAATATTTTGAATTTTGATTTTCTGAACTATGACCATCCGAAAAGGAGGAAAATATGACCCGAGATGTTATGCCTATATTTTTCATGTTGCAGATGCTTTGTGGATTTGGAGCTGGATAGGGTAGCTAATGATGCGGAATTGCTAGCTAGTGACACCATTTAACATGGACCAGAGTAATCAACCTCTCTGATAAATTTGTCATGTTTATGATAACCTTTCCCAGCAGTGTGCAGTGATGTGAAAATTGGCAAAGTTCCACTTGGCCAATCAATATGTGCTCTGCCTTAGTTCCCACATATTTCTCCATTCCAGCGGGTTATTTTACATTAGTTTCTTGGTTATAATTTTGTCTTATCTGAAAATGACCTTTGGGAAAGTTCTTTCTGATTAGCATATCTAATGTGCAGACGAGATAGGAAGTTCTTGGTACATGAATTAATCACTGAAAGGCTATTTTTTCTCTTGTGCTTTGTGTGTTTGCGTGTATGCAAGTATTTTTTTTTTTGAGGGGGGGGGGGTTGGCTTCCTCTTGATATTATTCTAGTGTTCATGCTTTTCACCTTGTCTTCTGCCTTTTCCCATCCCTTTCCTTATATTCACTAACTGGGGTGGTCTAGTGCAGGACGACCTAATAATGTGGTTAGGGTAGAGCCAATGTACATAGCTTTACTTTAGCAAGGAGACCACATTCATAATTTGAACAAACACTCTATGGTCATAACTCATAAACCTTATATTTAGGTCTTTGAATCCTTTTTCCCTTTCTGCTCACATCCTTAAATTGAGTTGTGCGGGTCCTTGTTCACAACTGCATAGAAACACATCTGTTTTGGGGTTTGGGTGCTTCTATCTAATTACCCCCACCCCTTGAAGGAAACATTTGGGCATTTCTATCTGGCATCTGGGTGTGGTTAATTTTCCTGCTGAAGAAGCTATGGGGTTGCTAAAGTAGCTGTGCAGCCCTACTATACTTTAGCAATAGTATTTTTTTCAGGCATCTTCCATTTTCGGTAGAAAATTTGTTTTCCTCTTGGATTTGACCACATTTGAAGTATCATGGTTATTATATTTATGTCTGAAAAGACGAAGCTCATTTGTTTTTCTTGTTACACTACATTAGTCTACTGTCTTGCAACAATGAACAAGAAGAATGCTTTGTCTGTGATAATTTTCTGGGTCTTTACTTTTTCTCTGAAACTTTGCATTTTTTCAGTCCTCCTTTCTTTTAGTAATCAGGGTAACTGTGTTGATCATTGCTCTCTTCTATGAAGACTATTTAACCTTGTTGGAAATTTGTAAAAGATGGCCCAATGCATGAAGTTCTGTTGTTGAAGGGTTTGAGGAGAGTTTGGTGCAGCTCTACAAGATTTTGTTTCTTGGATTTGAACCAGTGTTCTCTGAGGGACAATAAAACAATCTTACAATATGGCCAAGACTTACACTTCATAAAAGAGAAGAAAATTTATGAGTTGTCAGGATTCAATTAGTCAAATTCATGGAATCAAAACACTTTAATGCACTCGTTGCTTAGTGAGAATACAGAAGTCTGGGTAGATTGCGGGGCCATGCAACTTAATTGGGCGGTGTACACTTTTAGTAGAAGCTTCTCTCGGTTTAGATATTAATATATATTTGGCAATGGTGAACAGTATTTAGAGCATTGTCTGTGACTTCACCAAGTGATTACCTTCTATATGCATTGTTTACCTGAAGAAGTATTGAAAGATATTTACCTGAAACAGGACTCTCAGAAGATAACAAGAATTATGAAAATGGGGATTATACAGTCATCAGAGATGAAGAGGAAGTTGTATTGGGGGTGTTCGATAAACCTCTCCCTTTCTTTGGCTGTGGAATTGGGTGGTTTTCGTAAGTGCCCCATTCTTTTGGTTCTCTTTCTCTTCCTTTTTGTCCTCTCCCTCCCTTGCCTCTGTTCTCTTATAGAAACATGTCTTATCTCTTGCAGCTTTCTGCTCGGCTTTGTCTTTCCCTTGATGTGGTACTATGCATCCTTTCTCCACTTCCTAAAGTACTATCATAAAGATCCTAGGGAGCGATCTGGATTAGCTTCTTGTGTAGCAGCTGTAAGTGTCTACTTGCACTTGATGTCTCCCGCAAGTTATAGTGTGATGCTTTCACTTGATGTTTAGAAATGGTTTATGTTTCTGGCTGATTGATTGTTGACAAGTGTTGCTGTTATCCAAGTCACTTTTTCTCCCTTTCTGAGAGTTGGAGGATATACAAGAATTCACGAGGCTGCAAACAACCTTTATTTGCTGAGATTTTTTAGGCAGCATACTTAAACGTCTCTATTTCTTATGGTACAGTGCTGCCTCTTTCAAAAATAGACCGTTTAATTCTTCTTGGTTTGTAGTATGAGTTTCCTTGCTAAAAAAAGAACTATTTTATCTGTCCGGTAAGCATGTCTTAAATTTCAATGCCGTTGAACTCTATTCCTATTAACTATCACCTTTTCTTTTTCTGCAAATTCCTCAGGATCTGCATTGTATGAAATGGTACACTGTGCCAAACACTAATGATTGTGACCTGAGTAAAAAAAAAATAAGGACAACATGTACGAAACTCCCACTATGCATGGGGAAGCTTGGAACACTTTGAGCTTATTTATACAGTCTTACCTTCTATTATGTAAGAGATTATTTCCATGACTTGAGCACATTAAGCCAGGGTTTCCCATCTATTGTGACCCGAGTCCATGGTAAAATCACATTCAATGATGGTGGAGGAAAATACCTTAAACAAAAGCACAAACCGAGCAAGATCATCTTTCAAAACTGCATGCATTGCTTTAATTTTCCCAAATTTTTTATGCTGAATTTCCTTAAAAAGCTTCTCATGATTCATCATTTTGTAAAACACAATATCATACACCTTCTGGACCTTATAGACTTATTATCTAATCCTGTCAAAACAGCAGTTTCACTAGTTATCCAAACTACTAATTTAGCAGCCACATTTTCATTCGAATGGAGTTGCTATTGAAAATTAAATCCTAAGCATACAAAAACTCTTCTTGTTTGGGGTGATTAGTCCTAACAGAAACAAAATGATGAATCAAAATGACAGATGCATTCAACACAAAAAACCTTAAAACAAAACTGCTGAAACCGAGCAACAAAATTCAAAATCATCCCTCACACCGACCACCCTCCCCCAAAAAACCTGTACCTTTGTGCTATTATTTAGATAATATTCTTCACATGACGGTTCCAAGCCCAAATAAAGGAGGGTTGTTAGGGAGCTGATAATCCAAATAAAACTTCCACTGGATCATTTACGAGACAAGTCCAAATAAAAAATACAAAAGGCACCCCCTCATATCCCCACCCAAAGAAATCAACTCTTGCACAATTTACCTTCCATTCAAGGCTTTATAATTTGTCTTTCCTTCCACTTCTAATGATCTTGCTCATGCAATTTGCTACCTTGGACTCCTCAATTTTCTTTGGTTAATTTCCCCAAAGAGCTTCACAACCTTTTCATCATCACCCAGAATAGGAAGGCTTAAGAGCTGGTTAAATTCCATCATATCACGTTTTTCTGGACCTCATTGGGCCTAACAACAGTCCCATAGAAAACAGCTTTCAATTCAGCAGCAGCATTGTTACAAGTCAGATTAGCTCGTCCCACAAGGAAAGTCCATCCAAATTGTAAACCTTGACCGAGTCAAAGAACGAACGAAAACTCACTTAGGAGGCTCTAACTAAAACAAAATTATTAGCACCATCAAGGCTATGGTTGCAATCATCTTGAACCCCTAGACTTTGGCCAACGCCAGCCCCACCATCGCAATGGACCCACCAGATCTCTTTTCGGGACTTGAACAAAAGAAAACAAAAACAAACTACTTTACTAGTAAGCGTTAAGATGAACGTAATGTTTAAATGACTCAAAAGTGGTCCGACAATTCTTCAGAACTCATGTATAGAGGGAGTTCCGCACACAGGACTGCCCTTTTAGTTGATGCCACTTAAAAGAATTTAAGGCTATGCTGCCATTGTCAAATTGAACATCATTGCCCTACTGCACACAGGTTGCTGGGACCATGTCCCCATCTACCAATGAATATCTTCAATTGTAGAGACACTAACCAACCCCTGAGAGCAGAACCATAATTCCAGACAGACTTAACCCAGAATATCAACTTAAGATAGAGAGCACTTTTCTTAGCCATACAGAACACTTTTCTTGTTTGGAGATAAATTAGATAAGATCACAAATAAGAATTCAGTTGTCACAAGACAAATCTCTATTTCCAGGGTAGTAAAATGTTAAAATACATCCCACAATAGTGCAAAATCGTAGTAGCTTAGCATATAACTAGTAGTGAAAATGCAATCATAAAAATCTGAACACAAAACATTTTTAAAGATTATTTCAATTTTTACACTACGATTTCTTATAAGGAATTGTCATTTTTACTCTTCAATATTTCCACTTTCAGTCTGAGTTGCGAGAGCTCCTTTTGATTCCTTCGCTGCTTATCTATCCATTGCATGCTGACATTGCTGGTCCTTTATCAAACGTTTAGTTTCTCACCTTGTTCTTCATTTATTTCAGTGTCAATGCATCTTATCATTGTTAACGCATCTTATCATTGTTAACGCATAAATTCCTGAACCAAGCAATTTACCAATACAGTTTCACACCTTTGTTACATCATTAGTGGACAAGACCAGGCCCATATTTTATTTACTCAACCTGGTGGGCCAGAGTTGTTTGCTTTCTCTTATTAGGGTATTTTATTTTATTTTATTTTTTGTTGGTGAGCCCTCTAATCTGTTTGGTATGATCAGAAACATAATTACCAACTTTGTGAAACAGTAAGTGACACCTGGTATTGAGTTCAACAAATGTTCTAGTTTCCAAAAAGCGTTGCCGTTCTGAATTAAACTACTACATGAGGTACCTGGTATGGAGTTGTTTTATCACTGTCCTTACTATGGTTAAAATTATTTTTAAAATGATAGAGAATATAAGATATTATTTTATTAAGTTTTAATCTTAGTATTCTAATAAGAAGGAAAGGGTCCTTTGGGGGAATTATTTGTCTGCCAGAAAAAGAAATGGGGTAAACCCCCTTTCTTCCACTTTCATTCATTGATTGAACTGCATGATGTACATGGTATGGAGATGTTCTATCACTGTCTCTACTGTGGTTAAAATTATTTTAAAAGTGATAGAGAATATAAGGTATTATTTTATAATGTTTTAATCTTAGTATTCTAATAAGAAGGAAAGGGTCCTTTTAGGGAATGATTTGTCCACCAACTTTCATTCATTGATTCATTCAATATGCTTATCTCTATTTCACACAAAACCAGAAAATTAATAAAAGATAAACCGGGGACGATAAAACAGCAGAGAAGGATCAATAAATTTTCAAATGTCTTTTTTATCTAAGAATTTGATTCATGGGACAAATCAAACTTTTCTGTCATATAATTTAATAAAATATCTTAGATTTCTGCTGAATTAGTACGTACGTAAATCAAGTGAATGAAAACAAATTTCAACTACTAGGAGGTTAAAGTAAGTCTTATATGTGAAAGGACCAAAACAAAATCTGGTATGGAGAGGTCCAGGGAATCTAGCCATTTATTGTCTGAAACTTTTAACTCGTTTGTAATGTGTCCATATTAATCTATCCATTTAATTAGCAAGTTAGATCAAAATGTACTGACAAACTTGTTGATATCCCTCATTTAGCTGTCACTGACAATGGGACGAACTGTTATTACAGGCTTCTATATTTACACTTGCAGCACTGATTACCACCGTCACCGTGGTTCTGTTGAAACCACGGCCATTGCAATTAACCAGCCACGGGGTTTCTGCTGCCGGATAGCTTCGTATACTGCAGCTGCTGATAGCCAATGACCATCTATGCCTCAAGGAATGCTCATGCGGGGGAACAAGCTTGGCGACCCAGTAATTTGCTGGACATTTGTGATCAGAAGATTCCAGTTTGTTTATAAAGATTCCAGTTGTGTGTGTTTGTGTAAAGCTGTAACTGAAACTCTGAAACGATACAGATAAGATACGCAGTTTAAGGGATGAAATTCTGAAGAAATGCCGAAGGATATCACTTCTGGTGAAAGTACAAGAAATCGGAATTTTTTGAATAAATAATTGGGAATAATTGGTGATTCTGATTTTGAATTTATGCCGCGGAAGTAGAACAGTGGAATTCTGGCGGGAAGGCGGTGGAGCGGTGGCTCCGCCAACAATGCGGTGGGAAGTGGTTGAGGAATGAAAACAGACAGATGGGTAGGGATTAATTACCTGGAAAAATGATTAATTTTATCATTACCATCTTATGCTGAATTAACTATATTATATTATTTACTTTGAGTTAATTTTAAACGTATCAATATATAGGATTTAATCTTGTCAATTTTCTTAAACATTATAACAAATGATCATTTAACGTTGAATAATGCGACATATTATCAAATGTGGCATTTAATTTTAGAAATTTAATGTTAAAATTTCTAATTTAATGAGATAAGATTGTAATACTAAGGGGTTGGTGTTTCTATGCTGAATCACAAGTACGTATGAGCTCTTCTAACGTATTGAGATTTAAATTTTTTGAATAAATACAAAGAATATGGTAAACAATATTTTTGTTTTTTAATAATATATGTGATTTAATATTTTAATATTTTCTTAAAAAAGTAGATTGTATATTTTTTGAATATATAAAAACATATCCATCATATTCATAATAAATCAAATGTGCGTGGATTTGGGGGCATACATCTTTTTAGAAAGATGTATTTAGTATATCTCTCATCTTTACCGTTAAATAAAAGTTTAATGGTGGAGATTTTAATATAAAAAATTATATATAGTATTTTTACAGATTTTTTATTATAATATTAACATTTATTAAATATTTAATTTAATAATAAAAAAATTTAAAACATAATTATTTATATAATTTTTCAAATTTTAAATGTTATTTACGGAATTTATATCTGGCCTTCCAAACGGAGCCCAGGTTTCAATACTGAAAATAGCCAAAACAAAAAAAAAAAAATCTTTCAAATTAACTCCGCCTCCCATGCAAAACCCTTCTGTCATTTTCTGAAACATCTTACTCGTCCGCCATGCAAGCCTCTTAGCACCGTCAACCTACGGAAAAACATCAGCTCCTTTACAACGTTTATTGATCAAAATCTTTTCCGAATCTCTTCAAAATCATTCAATCGAAAACAGAAGAGGAAAAAACAGATAGAAAAAGAAAAAACAAAAACAAAAATGGGCGGTTTGTGCAATTGCGCGACAGGATTCATCAACTACTGCTGCCTCATCCTGTCAATCCCGTTCCTCCTCGCCGGCTACATCATGAAGCTGACGGCCAACTCCCCCTGCGACCCAATCCTCTATAAGCCCCTCCTCGGAATCGGGGTCTTCCTCTTTGCCCTCTCTTTATTAGGGATCTTGGCCTCCTGCTGCGGCTGCACCATCTTCTTGTGGCTCTATTTGTCGATCGTTTTCGTCATGATCGTAGTCGTTTCGTTCACGATGGTGTTTGGCGTGACGGTGGTGAAGGGAGGCGCTGGGGAGCTGATTGCAGGGACGCCGTACAGGGAATACCGGCTCGAGGATTTCTCGTCGTGGTTGAAGAACAGGATCGTTGATGATGAGCACTGGGGGAATATTAGAAGCTGCATGATCCGCCACGATGCTTGTGGGAAGTACCAGGCGTATAGGTCTCTCGTTGATCTTGTGCAGATTAATTCCACAAAATTGACTGCCATTGAGGTATTCTATCCTTTTTTTAACAAATTTAAATAATATATATAAGTAATCGATAATAAAATGAGATTTAAATTTGTATTCAGCACAAAACGAGAAGATAATGTGACTTAAAATCGTATTAATTACAAATTTATAAATTAGTGAGCATCTATAAAATAGAGTATATTGATTGTTGTTCTAATTTTTTTGACCCGATTGAGAATGTTTTAAAAATTTTAAATTTTTATAATTAGATTTTATTTCATCATCCTCATCACTAATCTTGTTGGTCATGAGGTCTGAGCCAAATTCGCACGATTTTTGTTGAATATAAATTCTCACAGGTTTATATGTATCAACCACACCATGACATTCAAACGTAGGTGGGTCTGCGCCTCTCACTAATTTTTTTTTTTTATGGGTAAATTTTGATATTTAAAATTTTTTTAATAAAATTTTTTTAATTATTTTTAAAAAAAATTTACAATGTTCTTCAAACAGGCAAAAAAAGTATTACATAATTTAAAAATATTATTATTGAATTAAAATATAATGGGTGAGGAGCTCGCAATAGAAATTTCTACATTCCTTTACATAGCAAGTGATATTTTTATTATTTTCATCTCCAACATTGATATTATGATTGTTTATATGGTATGCAAATGTGATCCACTTATCAAACAAGCATTATATCTTAGAATATTTTCAGATAAAATAATATTTTACTTATAATTTATATTAATGAACTCACACTAAAATGAATAAATGATTGAATGCCATACTACCAAGGGTATAATCACGATTTCTCTTCATTTAATTGATTACTAATCAAAACAACAACTAATAAACTACCATGCATGGCGTAACATTGTTGATGGCGTTTGGGACATCCTGTGAGTATTCCTGAGCGACATGATATTTTATTAATCAATCCATATAAATAAAATCATATAAAAATTGTTTAATAGAAATTTTTCTTTTTGTGATAACTAATGGTTACATTGAGCAGACAGGGTGCTGCAAGCCGCCAACTCACTGTGGATTCGAGTACAAGACTTCGACCCGCTGGGAAGAACCCGAGAAGGAGGGAGCAGGGTCGTCGGGAGATCCGGACTGCAGGATATGGAGCAACGAGCAAGAAGAGCTGTGCTATGACTGTGGCTCCTGCAAAGCTGGGTATTTGGCTGTGTTCCTCAAGTACTGGAAAAAGCTCACCGCCTTCAACCTCTTCCTCCTCGTCTTCCTCGTCTTCATTTTTGTTATCGGCTGCTGTTCTCTCTGCATTTAAATCAGAAGTTTCCACTGGTAATCTTAAATTAGACAAACTGCATGAATCGATGGCCCAGATGGTTACCTTCATTTCTGCCATTTTCATGCTTTCTAGCTACTAGGGTTTGTTTGATGCTAAAGTATTTCTGAAAAACAACTATAATTTATACTACCATACCCCCCCCCCTCCCCCAGACTTTGTTAGGAATGATGTTTACTTAATAAAACAGCTCTCTGGTTTTTAA
>JAOVVI020013422.1:0-11867 GCA_028571085.2 Nepenthes alata | reverse complement strand
TACATGCATAATCTCTTATCAATTTTAATCAACTTAAATATATCTAGATTTTATGTTTTCAGTTTCGGGTCCTCACACCTACCTCAAAGGTTCTAGAGCATCTCACAGCGGCACCTAATCGATGCTTCCTTGGCTCTGTATGGAATCCTTAGAGATCAGTATCGATTTCGACACAACTTTGAGTTTCCGATCAAAAGATCAATCACCTAATCTTCCTTCTAAAAATATCCTCATATATTCACATGACCAAAACTCCTCAGTGACCACAAATGACCTCCAAATGTGGTCTCTTATACTCAATAGACTTGGCGCAAATTTTTATCAAATAATTTGCAGGCAAGATGATACTAATTTCCTGATACCTCGATCAACTTTGACTCATACTCAAAATTTCACAACCCAATTGCAGGATGTATTATCTTTACAAATCTTATTCACACTAGTATGGTAGCTTGACAACCAAATTACCACCCAAAATTAAATCAAAGCTCGGTACCTCAAAACAAACAAATTCAACCTAGCCAATCATATCTACGTATCAAAGAAAATGCCACGGTTATCGATATAACTAACACAAGTCTATGGTCCTCAAACAAAGGGATAAACTTAGGAAACAAAAAATAAAAATATAGATTCAAAACCCAGCAACACGTATACTGAAAAATCTTACCTTTCACAACGTCACCTAATACCTTAGCTTCCTCAGCCATTCCCAAATATGACTCATCTGGTGCAGTGGGCTTGAACACAAGAGGCTTCTTTGGATAGGGGCAATCCTTAATCAAATGTCCCCCTTTTCCACAATTAAAGCACCTACCCAACCGCTCATAATAGGGCTTACCTCCATATTATTTCCCACAATATTGACAAGGATCCGCGAAAATCTGCGAGGTCAATTCGTGCTGCCTAGCCTTCATCTCCCACCATAAATGCTTGTCCTTCTTTGGAGATTTCCCCAAACTAACACCCAAACCACTTCGTCTTAACATCTCTCTCTTAAAGAACTCCTCTCGGTCTTGTGGTTGGCCACCACCATGAGAGGTTCTTCGTCTACGTGCCATTGTCAACTCTCTCTCTAAAATAAAAACAATTGGGTTAGATCACAATTCAACTTCCAAAATAAGAGCAACTCGATTAGTTTTACAACACGGCCTGAGCATTAACTAAGACACAACGCTTTCTAAACACAACTTTCTAGTCCTAACTTAGTGCTAGCCTAATTGATTGGACTAGGATGACTAGAGCTACTAGGTCTAACTTAATCATCATATGCCTTCATCTACTTATTCAATCGATCTTTCTCTTAACCTAAACTTCCGCAAAAATTCAGATCAAACCTAAGACATCTCTTTCTCTAATACTATCTGTGATGCCCTATGTCCTCATTTATATTTAATGAGACATCATGTGATGGATCAGATTTCTTAATAGGCTACTATTTACATTCGTAAATATCTAAAGGCAAATAGAGTAATAAGGCAAATATAAATAACCATGCAATATATTGCAATAACACACAGGATACACACCGGCCGATCAACAAGTCGGCCTCAACTAGGCTGGCCACATATCTAGGTTGGCCACCTCTGAAGCGAAACCGATGCCATAGGAGATGCCACTAGGAACCAAAATACTTAAACTATAATGTCTTGCGGAAGCATATAAATATCTATTAATTTACACAGCGGAATCGTTTATATAGAACAAAAATGACCAAAAATACATCAAAAGTCAATCCATAAACTGCTACATGAATCCAGATCGGTCTCCCAAGCCTAGCCAGCCCATCTGACTCTACTCTTACTCATCCGACATGAACTCTTGCTCGTCTGAAGGTAAGAAAAATAGCCAGAAGTGAGCCAATTGCTCAGTAAGGTATAATAAGCAAATACATGCATAATTATTACTTCAAAATGAAATCAAAAGAAACGGGATAGGAGCATAATGCATATAAGAACATAAAACATGGGCCGAAGACGTTTTCATGAGTACCAATTTACTTTAAATCCGGATGTCATTTCTTTTCTTCTTAATTACTTTGCTTTCAAAATCATGCTGAAAACTCAATCACATTTAGAGACTGAATGGGAGCAGACAAGTCAAGGAAGGATTGTGTAATCTTCACACAATCTAAGGCTGATCCTCTTATTCTACTCCCAGAGGTGGGTGGTAATTCCTTTAACCCAACATACAGGGCCATCGTCCAAAGTTGCCGCCAAGGTTCTGACTTGGCCCAGGGGCAATCCTCGAACTATCACTCCAATATCTTTCATCAAGTTTCTTAACAGCCTCTTAGACGAAAACTCTACACAAAGTTCTTTCATCTGATGACCATATCTCAGATAACAAATAACAAATTACAGAGTTTCCACTTCCTGTTCACATATACCATTTTTCTTGATCTTATGCCTTATGTCTTAAGCTTTAAACAAACAAAGTCTTTAAATAAGAAAATTGATATTTATAAACAGTGAATAAACATGCACGATAACTTTTTCCATTCACCGTAGCTTAAACTTTACCAAATCTTACTTCAATTTTGAATTCAAATAAAAGAGAAAAATTCTAGCAATATTCAAACATGAATCATGAGATAAACAATGAAAGCTAACATATAAAGCATAGTATATGCACTTAAGCATGAAGTCTCTTCATAAAACGTGAAAAAGCATTTATCATGAATGCAAATCTGTAGAAATACAGTAGAGAAAGGTATTACAATAATAATACCTAAAAGAATCAAATTAGAATTAGTATCAGCCAAAGATAAACCATAGAGTACCCTTGCCTGATCTACAATTCCTTTACCCAAATTGGGCCTGGAAATTCTTCCTCTCCTCCTTCTCCTTCATGCTCCTTTTTCTTTTTCAAACTTTCTTCTCTAACCCCCAAATTCAATATTTAAAAACAACGGGACAAGTGAGAGCAGGTCGGAGAAGGTGAGAGCAGATCTCCCACTCCGATACTTTTTTCTCCCGCTCAATTCCCCTACCTTGAAAAGTCAGCGATGCAGGTGGGAGCAGGTGAGGGCAAATCACCCACTTCGGCCTTGGCCACTCCGGCCTCTATTCCAAACCTACTAATAAGCCAATCTAGACTGGTAATAAGTCAATCCAGTTAACTCTTTAAGCAAGTCAATTCGGTCAACTTTTCTAATCCAGTCAACTTCTCTAATTCAGACAACTATCCAATTAGGCTAACTATCCAATCTGATCAACCATCCACTCTGGTCAACCATCTAATCTGATCAACCATCTAATCTGGTCAACTATTTAATCCGACAGCTATCTAATCCAGTCAACTATCTCCTCCGGCCAACTATCTAATACAGTCAGCTATCTAACTAGTCAATTATCCCTGCTGGCCAACTATCTTAATTTGATCAACTGTCTAATCCAGTTAACAAATCAATCTGGTTAACTTTTGAAGCGAGTCAATCCAGTCAACATTGACAATCCAGTCAACTTACTACCTAGGCCGATTTCTCCATTAAGGTCGTGATGCTATACCCTAGGAACTCGATCCTTACATATAATGTTTTGGTAAAAGAGAATCTTGTGGTATATGAATTCAAGGATCACTTTTCAAAGGATCTTCTAGGTTTTCTACCAAATTAAGAAATTGAATTTGAGATTAAGATTATGCTAGGAGAGTACCAATATCGAAAGTCATATATAGAATGGCACCATTAGAACTAAAAGTATTAAAGAATCAGTTTCCAAAATTATTAGAAAAGGGTTTCATCAGGCAACGTATTTCTCCATGGGATACAATAGTATTATTCGTGAAGAACAAAGATGGGTCTATGCGGTTGTGCACAAATTATCAAAAGATGAATAAGATAAGCATCAAGAACAAGTAACCATTGCTAAAAATTGATTATTTATTTGGCGAATTATAAGGGGTACAAGTGTTTTTCTGGATTAATCTTCATTTGAATATAATCAATTGGGGATTAAGAAATAAGATGTGACGAATATGGCTTTTCAAATGAGGTATGGGCATTATGAGTTTTTAATTATACCTTTTCGGTTAACTAATGCTCCTATGACTTTTATAGACTTGATAAATTAAGTGTTCTAACCATATCTCGATAAATTTGTGATGGTGTTCATCATTAATATTCTAATATATTCAAAAAGCTATTAGGAGCATAAAATGCATTTGAATATTGCTCTGCAAATACTTCTAGAGTGGAGATTATATGTCAATCTAAAAAGTGTGAATTTTAGTTAGAAAAAGTAATATTTTTAAGCCATTGTTATCAGAGGGAGATATTTTAGTCAATCCAAGAAGATTGAGTCTGTAAGGTGCCAATTTTTTAAACATAATAAATATTAGTAATTAAGTTAATATAAATACAAAGGATATAGAAGAAATCAGGTTAAAAAGCCCAAAGGCCTAGAATTGGCAAAATAAAAAACCAGCATTGTAAACTTTAAAATATTAATCCGTAAATAAAATTTGAGTTTTAAATTATGATAATCATGATTTATTAACGTAATATAATCAAAATTAGGATCCAAGGATATGAAATATTGTGTTAGAAAGGTCGAACAGGTCTCGGACGATGCGTGTGCAAAGCTGGCTCACTGTAGACCTGACTTACGCCGGACCCATGCCTGAGGAGCCACTCAAGCATGAATTCCCAAATGCAACACCTGAGGCATGCCCGAGGTGTGCCCGGGGCATGAATTCCAGAATGAACATGCCCAAAGCATGCCCACTGTGCCCCTGAGGCGCAATTTCTAGGGTTGTGGCACCCAAGCAATGCCTAACTTGCAGTCCAGAGCAAGTCTGTGTATTTAAGCACACGTTTAATTTTTTCTCAGCTATTTTTCAGACAAGAGAGAGAGAGGAGAGAGAGAGTACATGGAGGAGAAGAGAGAAAAAGGGGAGATCGTGGCTCTCAGGTCCGTTTCCGGCGTGGAGCTAGTTGAGGAACTTGTAGATCGGGGTGAGGCAAGTGCACTCTTATGCTTTTCTTTCTCTTGTTTCTCTTTTTGTTCCGTTCCTTTCGGATATTTTTGTTCAAATACCAGTCTAAACTTATATTTTATGATACCCATGTGTTAAGCATGCATATATGTTGATTTCGTGTTCAATTCGGAAGAATTGTGAAGTATTGCATTGATTTGAAAACCCCATCCCTCGTACGCATTTTTCCTCCTCTATTTTCGATTTTATGTGGAATTTGGCTTTGATATTTGGAATACCTAGCTTTGTGAACATGATTATTTGGTGTTTATTTATATGTATTTTGTGTATGTTATATTGTATGTTCTAGAAATTATGTTGGATACCTTTTGTGAAGGGATTTATTATCCGAAAGTCACAAGTTTTGTTTGGCTCAATGTGATAAGAATTTTTTAATTTTTCCTAAGCTTTATGTTAATTTGTGCATGTATTTGAAGTCAAGTGAAGATTTAAATTCACAAGAAAATGTTAATTTGTATCAGTACCCAAGAAATATGAAAATTATGCAAAGAATAAAAAAAAATTTCACAATTTGTTAAGTTTGATGAACCGTTCTCCAGGGAGTGAGAACTTTGTGTTAAGAATTAAGGTGGAACTTCCCTTAAGAATTAGTAATCAGGAAAACTGGGCCAAGGATATAGTATATAAGAGGGTGATATTCCCTGGCACATCTTAGGATATTATAGTAGTAGATCAAGGAATGACCCTGGGCCGTGGGGGATGTTATGGTAGCATAAGTTTATAGCCTCATATATCAGGTTAAAGATATACCACTCACCATGGGGTGTTGAATTACGTCAGTAGTGCCTTAGAATGTGTGGAAGCATACATATTTCGTTCATTGTTTAGCTACTCTAATAGCTAGTAAGGCCTACTAACACTAGTCCACAACGATAAAGAAATTTCTACATATTTTAGAACCAAAAGGAATCAGATATTAAACGAGAAAAGTAAAATATGTTCCGAAAATTTATTTGATCATTTTTTATATTTATGCATCTGTATTATGCTCTTAGTCCATTCTCTTGAATTATTTTGAATATATTGCTTATTATCTTTAATTATATTGTGCCTTACTGAGCATTCGGTTCACTTCCTTACTATTTTTACTAACTCTTCAGATGAGTTGCACGAGCCCGTACCAAGGGATGAAGATTGAAGGATCAGGTGGACATGAAGAGCCAAGATTATTATGCTTATAGATTATTCATATTGTTTAGCATTTTTGGATCGATGTTGTAATTTGGTTTAAGTTCAGTTCCGAATGATAGATGTAAAGTAAATAGGTTGAGTTGTTGTTTTTTGGACAGGTTTAGGTTGTTTTGCTTATTATAGATTAGTTAGTTTGGTTTCCAGGCATGGATTTTTTTGTATTATGGGTTTTCATGCGATGTTGTTCGCTCGTGTGCTATATTTTGTTGTCCAAAACTTCAAGTGCTGTGTTTGATCATGGACAGGATTATTATATGTGGGATGTATATATGTTGGATGGATATGCTAATGTATTTAGATCATTATGATGATGTTCTAATAAGTTTAGTTTTCGCCGTATATCGATGATTTTATATGCTTCTACAGGTTATTATGGTTTAATTTTAGGTACCTAGTGACATCTCTTTGTCCCAACGTTGTATCCGGAGATATGATGTTGGAGCTACGCATTTATATTGTGGCACTTTGGATCCTGTGTGAGTGTTTGTGTGATATATATATATTCATACAGGTGAAATTTTGTCGATTGTATTTAGTTTTGATGGACATTGTGCAAGCAAATCCTTACCGAGACCCAGGATTGGGATCAGGCAAGTGTACTTTGGATATTATTTATCATTTTTACAGTGTTTTGATATCTCTAAATTTCTATTCTTGCTCTAAATCCATACTTCTCCATGTTTAGCGTAAATAAAGCATATTTCTCATGATTAATCGGACATATTTCACGTTTACCAGCATGTACTATAATGTTTATTTCCGATTTCATGAATAAGGATGTGTTATGTACTCGGTTTGTATCCGATTACGGTGCATGGAACCCTAATTCAAAATTTTTGGGTTTTATGGTTAAAATGCATGATTATGTATATGTATGTTGATTTTTGGAATTGATTTTGGAAATAAATATGTATTTAGTGTCTGATTTAAGTCTGAAAACTTCACATGAGACTCTTCAACGAAAATTTGGGATTTGATATTTAAACTCCCTAAATTTTGAGATATAAATGTTAACTTGTACAAGTTTATTGCCCATGGTATGATTTTCATATGGAAAATTTACACTGAATTATACTGATAAATTACTGTGTATTTTTGAAGCATACTGAAGGGTTACTGTGAAACTTTGACTGACTTCTGAAGTTTAATAAGTTTTCGGTTAAGAAATAGGAAGAAAAATATTTTTGATCTTGTTAATTAGGACCCGAGATTGATATACATTCAGGTTAGGCTCTCCGGCATGCCTTAGAACGTCATGGTTGTAATCGAGGATAACTCTATCCATTGAGTTATATGTGGTCCACCCTTCCTCAGGACGTTAACCTAGAGGGTAGTTACTATTACTGGCTGGCGTCACTGTACAGAATCCCACGAGAAGGGATGTTCCACGAGGAGGAATAAATGTTACTAGCATTGGATTGTGTAGAGTGAATACAATCTATCCTCGATTATTCGCCCCCTCTGCTAGTAGGGTCTTCTAGAAGGGTCATTTTTTGATAAAAAAGGAGATTTGTAGAATTTCATAGATTTGATATCAATTGCTGACTTCTGATTTATGTTTACCGATTTAGAATTTTTGGAGCCTGATTATTATCAAATTATGCTTTCTCTGCTTTCATGTACTTTTCTGCTACTGCCATGATTGAATATTTTCATATTTCTGTTCATCTGTACTTGTTCTGCATGAAAATTTTATATTCTGCATGTTTTGGTACCTTGTTGGGTTTTAGCTCATTATTTTACTATTTTCCCCCCAAATGAAACAGTTGAGTTAGTGTCAGACGAAAAAGAGTGACTTAAAGCCTAGCCTGTAGATTTTTGGAGACTTGAAGATAATTCGAAGATCTTGGAAAGAAATAGTTTGAATGTAAACACCGGATTTTGTATATGGATTTTGTGTATGTGGATTCCGTATATGAATAGCATATCATGTATAAGAAGAAACAGGGATGTATGCTTCCACAGGTATATAGTTCAGTTTTCGTTATATGTTTTTATGGATTTGGTACAGGTCCTACATGGCATCTTTTATTCTGAACTGTTAGTATAGTGGATAGGAATTATTAAATGTAAGTCATAGAGAATTATACGGCGTCTGTGGGTCCTGTGTCAGTGATGAAAATACATATTGATGGATATTATGATATTATTCTACATATTTGCAGGTTTTAAGCAGGTTTTGTATTTCAATTTAGCCCAATTTTAGGGGAGACTCTTATCTGTTTTCCCTTAAAACTTTAGGTTGTTATTTGGGGCTTCAGTTTCTACTTCTGTAATGATGGAATTATCTGAGAACAAAAAAAATCTGTTCTGTCACAGAATCCCTTCCCTTTCTCTTTTCCTCTCTTTCTCCATTCGTGCTTTGCTTCGTTCAAGCCCTAACTTCTTCCCCTTTCCCTATTTATAATGCAAAATAGTAAGTTGATGGCCAATTTATCGAGCTGGCGCTCAGCACCAAGGAAGTGACCGCGGTGTGCTCAAGCTCACGGCAAGCGTACAGCGGGCGCTCTCACTGCTGGATTTGGCACCGCCATCTTCGCTCGAGCCTGCTGTGAGCTCGACAGCTTCTCAAATTGGTGCCCTCTGCTGGCTCGAGCCTGCGGCGAGCTCGAGAACTTCTAAAATTTATGCCCTCTACTGGGCTCGAGTTTGCATTGAGCCCAACCCTACAATTTGCTGGATTAAGGCTAATTTTTAAATTTTTCTAATTTCACTGATTTCAAACTTAATTTTATCAATTATATTAACTTAATTATTAGAATTACTATGTTTTAGTAACCCATACCTGACACAACCTATGAATCGGCTGCCAGAAATACCTTGAATTGGTTATTGAACTGGGCCCATGAATGATGCCCAAACCGGCTAACAGCATCCCAATGGATGCTGGAAATTGTAGCAACTAAACCGGCCCAGTTTCAATTCCCAAACCAATTGAACCGACACTCAAATTAACCAAAATATTATGAGGTAATATTAAAGTATCAACCATTAAAAATATGCCTTAAATCAATCCCCGAACCAAGCCTTAAAACTGGCAAGTGAACCAGCCAGCATTTTCAGCTAACGGAAATGCATTGAACCTCGAACTGGCTCATCAAACCGGTTCACAATTGATGAAAATTAATCAAAACAATCAGCATGGACCAACCCTTAAACCAACCTTTGAATCGGCCACGAGCCTATAGACCAAATCTATAAAACATTGTGCTAAAAATTGGATTAAGGAAACCCACCCGAATTGGCCCCAAATCAATTACTGAACCGGCAACTAAATCAGCTGAATATATTGCATGTTATATATAAATTTTTAACACATGTAAAAGTTTAAGATTAAAATTACTGAAACGGGCCATGTATTGATTTCTATTATGATTTATGATTTGTTACAATAAATTATATTTTATGATTGTATGTTTCGATATTATGGAAAGTTGATATGGAAGCTTTGAAAGTCTCAAGAAATATGATTATTTTCTTCCAAAGTAAAGAAAAGTATGGATAAGTATCAAGAACAAGTGTAAAAGCTTCCAACAGATATTTTAAAAAATAAAAATTAAGAAATTAGACTAAAGAATTATTTCGGTGGGTAATATTCTCTGGCATGCCATAAATATTGTAGTAGAAACTCAAAGATTATTCTTTTCGCATATTTCAACTAGTGATATTCCTTGGCACGCCTTAGGATATTACAGTAAAAAATTAAAGAATTGCCCCTAGCACCATAAGAGAGTAATGGTGGCCTGTGGCCCCGTCTACCAGGATATAATGGGTATGTACCACCCTATCCTCAGGGTATATCATGGAGGATATGGATATGGCTTAGATTATATGATTTACATAATCTTTTCATCGATTGACCACTCCATTAGTTGGTAAGGCCTACTAGTCCCTAAAGACAAATGAAATAAAAACAAATTTAGATAAGGAAAGGTTCAAGAAAATAAAAATTCATGCATATTTTTAAATGATTTCTATTTCTATGATTCATGTATTTATTTTAAGTATAAATGTGCATGTCATTGCTTATATATACCTTACTAAGTATTTGGCTCATTCTCTTATTATTTTTTTCAACCCTTCAGATGACGAGCATGAGTTTATATCTGGTGAGCAGGATTGAAGTCAAAAATTATTTGGGTTCAAGTGGTGATGAATTTTAATGTAAATTAGTGGATATATGGATAATTTGATTTTAGGAAATTATGTGTGAGGTCCCGATTCCAAAACTAGATAATTAGGAAAAAATTAAATTAAGAATAATCAAAATTAGGCTTAGAAAATCTAGAAAATTATTATTAAAAGAAAAATGAGGTGGCTAGGTTCAGCACCCGAGCAGCGCCTGAGGCGCCACCTGGGCACATTTAGAAGAGCCGGTTCACCGAATCCGTGCGCGAGGTGCCACCCGGGTGCATTTAACAGAACAAGGACGCCTGAAGGTTGCCTGACTGGTGCTTGAGCGCCAGTCATGTTTTGAGCCCACCGACCATATTTCATTCTCTTTTTAAATAGGGTAAGGGGACAGAGAGGGAGCAACCACAACAGAACATAAAGAGAAGGAAAAGAGGAATGGGAGGAAAAAATGAAGAGAAGGAGATTCAAGCCACTTCTGGTCTGATCAAAGTAAGGAAAACAATAAATCAGGTTAAGGCAACTGTACCGTAACATTTTCTTCCCTATTGTCGCTTTTTAATATCTCCATTGGGTATTATTGCTCAAATACCCACTTCCTTTAAAATTTAATGCATGTTTCCTAGATTTCTCATAGATTTATGGATATATTTCATGTTTCAGCATAAGTATCATGATTTATGAGTTTGATTTCAATGTTTAGCCCACAATTCCTATTCGGTTTTCATCTAGAAGATATTTCCCATACCCTAGCTCGAAAATTGAAGCTATGATGCTTTTAAATTTTAAATTTTGAAGTAAAAATGTTAATCGGTAAATTGTTAAAACTTATTAGACAATTTTTACTTTAACTTTTTGTAAATGCTACACTGTATAAATTCATTGAGAACTCTAAGATTATCTGAAGGCCTAGTTGTGTACATTTGAAATGGCCTCTAAGGAATGATGATTCAAGACTAAGATGCAAAAACAAGGATACCTTAAGTCAAGTTAAATAGTAAGAAACTGAACCTAGGACTGTTATACTGTCGGGTAGGGTTCTCCGACATGTCTTAGAACGTTATGGTAGTAATCGAGGATAAGTCCGCCCATAAAGAGATATGTGGTCCGCCTTCCTCGGGATGTTACTATGAAGGACAAGAACATCCTGCCCTCGGGATGTAAATAAGAAGGACTAAGAACAAGGCCTTAGATTGTGTGGAGTGAATACAATCTATCCTCGATTATTCATTTCCTTTGCTAGTAAGGCCTACTAGCTGGGGTCCCTCAAAATAATAAAAGCTAATCTAAAGAATAAGTGATGTTTCGAGCTGATTTATGATTTTGACATATTTTTTGACTAAGATAAGTAAATTGATTAATTGAAGGAAAAGATAAAAGAAATAATAACAAGATTTTATCTCTAAATTCATGTTCATACATCGTTTCATGTTCTTCCCCTCTTTCCTTGTGCATATTGGATCTCTGAACTTTCCTATGTCCTTTCTCCCTAATTATATATGTGTTTTACATGTTCAATTGCATATCCTTGACATTATAATACCTTG
>JAOVVI020013421.1:0-11867 GCA_028571085.2 Nepenthes alata | reverse complement strand
TGCCATGTGTTTATTATGGCTTTTAGATCCTATGTTAAAATGTATTGTGATTGTATATTTGTTGTACAAGCTAATCTACAGGTTTTATATCAGTCTGATGACCGTTTTTCTACTAAAACTCTACCGAATTTTGGTTAGAGACGCGGTCCGTCACAAGTCTGGTTCTCTTTCGAACTCAACAATCTGTTTGTCCTTCGGTATTGGCAGTCCAACTGATCGACCTTTGGCATCGGTAGTCCAGCTTATCACCCTTCGATTAGGCAGTCTGACTGATCACCCTTTAGTTGGGCAATTCGGCAGGTCATCCTTCAATTTCGGCACTTAGTTGCCATCCGGCCACTCACCGCGTATGTGAAAACAACAATACCCTATCTCAATATTGTACCCATGTGAATGTTCATCTAAACCTTCGATCGGCCTATCAATCGGATATGGGCCCACACAAGAGTGACCCATATTTCAACAAACGTTTCCTCATGACTCTATGGGGACGATATCTATCATTCTGACATTGTACGACAAACTTTAAGCTTCCCCTTTGGAAGTACATCAATCATCATATTCGACCCATTTTCCTCAGTCCTGATCTTATCGAGTGACAATAACTCCAAGTCAATAATATCTCGCACCCTATGCTATCGAACATTAATGTGGTTCGATCTGGAGTAGAATGAGGAGTTTCTACAGAGGTAGATTCCACTTTGATTATCACAAAGTAGCACGTACCTCTCCTACTTGAAGCCAAGCTCCTAGATGAACTTCTTTTTCCATAGCATTTTCTTACTCGCATTTGTCACAGCAATAAACTCCACCTCAGTGGTCGAGAGAGTAACACACTTCTGTAGTTTTGACTTCCAAAAGATAGCTCCTCCTACGAACTTGACCATATATCTCAATGTGAACTTTCGTGAGTCAACATAACCGACCATATTAGCATCTATGAATCTGACCAGGTGTGGCTTGTTTTATCCAAAACATAACCGTAGTTTGAAGGTTCCTCAAAGATATCTCAATATCCACTTTAGCGCAAACTAATACTCCCTTCCGGGGTTCAATAGAAAATGGCTGACTGTGCCGACGGTATGAGCTATATTTGATCTCTTACGCACCATAGCATACATCAGGCTACCTATAACTAAAGAGTAGAGTAAGTCTCTCATACTTGCCTTTTTAGCATCCAAGGAAGGACATTATTGGTTGCTCAATTTGAAGTGGTTAGCTAATGGGGTACTCACCGGCTTGGACTTTTTCATATGGAAACAATGAAGCACCCTCTTAATATAACTCTCCTAGGATAGCCACAACTTTCTTACCTTACGGCCACAAAATATCCTGATACCTAGAATTTTCTTCATCGGCTCCAAATCTTTCATGGTAAAGGCCTTCCTGAGCTATTGCTTTAACTCCTTATTCAGAGATGCATCTCGACCGATAATTAGCATGTCATTCACATAGAGCAAAAAAATAATGAAGTCATCTTCGAAAAACCTTTACACAAATACACAATGGTTTGAAATAGTTTTCGGTACCCTTAACCGACCATGACAGATTCAAACTTTTTATACCATTGCCTCGGAGCTTGTTTCAAGCCACATAGGATTTTCCTCAAACGGCACACCAATCATTCCTTCCCCTCGACTCAAAATCCTTCTAACTGCTCCATATAAATTTCTTCCTTAAGGTTACCATGGAGAATCGTTGTCCGGACATCTAACTATTTGACTTTCAAGTCAAGAACAACACCCAGTCCTAGCACCATCCAGATTAAAGACATCTTCACAATCGGGGCAAAAATCTTATCAAAGTCGATGACCTTCTATTGGTTGAAACCTTTCACTACTAGTCTTATCTTATATCTTGGTTGTGGGTTGTTCTCATCAGCCTTTAAGCGGAAGACCAGCTTGTTCTTCAGCGCTCGCTTTCCCTTCGACAACACCGCCAGCTCGAACGTGTGATTTTCATACAGTGAATTCATCTCGCCTTGCATGACTTCTATCCACCCAATTTTGTACTCATCTTCCATTACTTTTTTAAAACTTTCAGGCTCCTCTCTATCAGTAAGTAACACATACCATCAACCGATAGATGAATAGAGGGCCTTCGATCTCTTAAGGATTGTCGAAGTGGGATATTCTCGACCGGCTCAACAATATCATGAGAAATAGTGTCATCCTCATCCCCATCGGGCATTGGAGTCTCTCGGTTTCCTTCCTCTTTGGCAAGGCCTTGACCACCAACCTTATGGTGATTCGGCACCGGTTGAAAGGACTCAAGACTTGTATCAACAGCCTGATTGTTGTCATTGTTGGAAGAGACCTTCATCTTCTTGCCAATATCTTCGATCATCTCATCCTCCATAAATACTACATCCCTCAACTGGATGAACTTTTCTCAATTGGGTCGTAGAGACGATATCCCAACTCGCCTTCCCATAGCCAAGGAAGATGCATTCCCTCTTCGACTCCAACTTTTTCCTCTCACCCTTCGGGATGTAAACAAATGCCCTATACCCAAACACTCGTAGGTGGTCGTAGAACACCTTTCCATCGGACCACACCTTTTCTAAAACTTCTCCATTTAATAGGCTGTTCGGCGATAGGTTGCTGACATAGGCCATGACCTTTAAGACTTCCCCCTGAAACAATCCAAGGAGTTTCGCCTCCGAGAATACACAACAAATTCTCTCTATCAACATCCTATTCATCCGCTCGGCCACCTCATTCAGTTGGGGTGTCTTCGATGGCATCCTTTGATGATGGATACTATACAACTAACAGTAAGTATCAAATGTTCTGATGTATTCCCCACCGTTGTCACTTCGGATGCATTTTAACTTTTACCCCATATGTCTCTCTACCAATGTATGAAAATATTCAAAGACGCCAAGGACTTGGTCCTTTGACTTAAGCAGATATATCCACAACTTTCTTGAACAGTCATTAATAAGCATGATAAAGTACAGTATCCCTCCGAGTGACTTCTCCTTGAAAGGACCACAAATATCAGTGTGGACTAAATCAAGCGGTTCGTCCTTCTTTGTGGATGAGTTTCCAAGGAACGAAACTCGCCGTTACTTCCCTGTCTTGCAATGGGGACAAGTCTTGAATTTGGTTGCCTTCACACCTCGGAGAAAATCATTCCTAACCAAACTGTTCAGCTCCTTCTAACTCATGTGACTTAACCAATGATGCCATAAGTCAAAGGAGTCCTCCCTCCTTGCAATGTGTACCTCACCAGCCGAGATGATGGCATGCAACACATACAACCCAAAAACCTTCCTTCCATTGGCAACTATTAGAGACCCTCTAGTCAGTTTCTATATTCCTTCACAAAAAGTGTTGCAGAATCCTTCATTATCCAGCTTGCCTACTGAAATTAAATTTATCAAAATGTCTAAGGCATGTTGTACATCCCTTAGAAACAACCAAATTCTATTGTTGATGATAAGGGACATGTCACCTCTACCGACGACCCAAAACATTCCTTCGTTACCCATCCTTAACACTTTATAATCACTCGGAGTGTAAGATTTGAAGCGTCCCTTCTACAACGTAGCATAGAGTGATGCACCAGTATCCACTACCCAATCGGTCTCGTGCTTAGTCAGATTGACCACCTCGTCCTTCTCATAACCAACTAAAGGTCACCATCGGTAACAACCGAGACTCTCACCTCATCTCCGACCTTGTTGGCTTTGTTCTCCTTGCCCTTTGTATTCTTACACTTTCACTTGTAACAGTATTTCTTGATGTATCCCTTCTTTTCATAGTGATGGCATTCAAGGTCCTGATACCCCAATCGAGGCTTACTTCGACTCTTCTCTCAAGACTTAGGTCCGTGCCCTTTATTTCTTTCCCATGACTTGGTAACTAGAACTTTAGAGTGCGAAGAGGAGGACCCCTATAATTGATGTCTCATATCCTCGTTCAGCACAGATACATTTGCTATCTCCAGAGTCATTATGCCATTTGGAGTAGTATTGACGACGGTGATCCGTATCACCTCCTAAGCGTCCGATGGGGTTGTCAATAACTATAAGCTCAGCAACTCGTCTTCAAACTTGATACCTATACCACTCAGCCGGTCCATGCATCCTTAAAAGTCATTCAAATGGTCGGCAATGGGCATACCCTCCTTATACTTCACTTGTATCAATTTCATCAAGTAAAATAATTTATTATTGTTGGTTTTGGAAGTATAGAGGATTTCTAGCTTCTCCCACAATGTCTTTGCATTCATCTCATTCTAAATATGACTACACATATTGTCATTTACAAATTATCAAATATAGTCACAGACCTACTTATGCTCAAAGCTCCATTCCTCCTCTGACTTTGCCTCGGGCTTTTAAGCGGTGAACAATAGAAGGTGCATAGTCTTGACAAACAGCAGGTTATTTATCTTACTCTGTCAAATATCATAGTTTGTACCATTTAAATAAATTATCTTATTCTCGACCTCCATCAATTCAAACGAAACTCAATAGCAAGCACAGAGAATCTCTTTCTAATACCACTTGTTGGGATATACTGCCGCCAACGTAGATGAGTTGAAAAGAAAATGATAAAATGATAATGACAAAAACAAACAGTGGACAAATGATAATAACAAAATAAAGAGATAAGATACAAGTAATTTTATATGGAAAGTTCTATTCAAAATGGAAGAAAAAAATCATAAGACTATACATTCACAAATCTTCACTATATAAAATCAGTTACACAAACCTCAAATATAAGAACTCAACTCCTTATATCAAATGGATACGAGTAACAGTGAGTGCAGAAGAAATCTCTAGAGTAAGAAAACTCTCTTTCTTTCTTTTCTTCACTTTCTTTCACTAACGGTGCTCACTGGTCTCTAATTTACAAGTGATATTTTTTCTCTCAATTGCACACCCTTTTAAAAACCGTAAAGGGAGTTTTGTGAGCTTTTCTATTGTGGGTCATTGAGATCGACAATCGGTCATCATTCAGAATAAGCAATCTAGTTTTTCTTTGAATGCAACAGTCTGATCGCCCTTCGACATCAACAGTCTGGCTGGTCACCCGTTAACATTAACTGTCTGGCTTGTCAACCTTTGGCATTGGAAGTCCAGCTTGTTGCCCTTCTGCTAGGCAATTTGGCTGGTTGCCCTTTAGCTTAGCAATCTGGCTGGTCACCCTTCAATTTTGACACTTAGTTGCCCTCCGGCGGCTCGCCCCGTGTGCGAAGCGTGCGGGAACACAATAATACTTCGCCTTAATATTATACCCATGTGAGTGTTCAGTCGAATCTCCAATCAGTCTATCAATTGGATAAGGGCTCATACAAAAGTGACCCATACTCCAACAAGTTTTTTATTTTAGAGCAAGAAGTAGCATGCCTTTCGAGGTTGTGTGTTGATTCATCAACAGTTGGTGCCTTGGAGAGTAGAGTTGTAACTATCGAGGCCAAGGTGTCGAGCCATGAGGGCAGGTTGATCGACGAGGAGAAAGAAGTGACCGAATGAAAACACAAGGCTTATGTGTTAAAAAAATGGAATGATTTGCTTGAAGATTGAATTATTACTATCGAGAAAAGCGCTAACTCTTTTGAAGATAGGGCTATTGAGGCAAACCAGCATGCTTCCACTACCAAGTGGGTTGCTGAGGGATGGCAGATGAACTGCTTACAGCTTACAGAAATGTTAAAGAGGAGCATTCGCTCGCAAAAGCTTGGTCCCTTATTGGATGCCTAATTTAACAGCAACATCAATCTTTGGAAGGCAATAGCTTCTCTGATAGTTCATGATTTTCCCCTCAACTACCTAGATGTGAGAAACTTTGAAGCTATCATGATCTTAGAAATTAAAGATTTTGAAGCTCGTTCAGATCTTTAAACTCACGCCTCTAGGGCCGAGCCTTAGTCAAAGGAATACTATTGAATCCCCCATCTCTTGATTTGTAATGTTGCTCTATTGCTTTGTTAATGGATAATTTATATTTTATAATAATGTATATTTTTTGAATTGCTTGAACCACAATCTAATCAGAAATGGTTCTCATCTGTGAAAACAAATCATAGAGTCTAACCCCATGTGTACGAGCTCTAACTAGCTAAGCATATGATTACTGAATTCGTTACTAACTAAGTCATTGGACTATCATCACTGGTGATGGAAGACTCTAAACCATGACCATATAACTAATAATGCATGTCCCATGGAGGGGTTTATCGTTACTTACATGCATGTAGTATCCTTAAAATTTAAATAGCCAAGTGACTATGTTTATAGTTGACTCTCAGGGAGCTTCAACTGACCTATTAGTTAACCTCTCCAAGGGGCATCAAACACTTTGGTCTTAAGCCTCCGATCCCTAGGGTATTTCTATTGTGTGACCATGCTTGGGGTTGTGCGTAATCATTGAACCTACACCATGATCACCCATGTGAATTTGTGCATTTTAATAGACAGTGTTAAAATTAATTGTCTAACGTAGGGTCAGTTGTGGCCAAATTATCGTACCTATGACAATTTATATATGTATACATTTCTGCAAATTTGGATAAAACACTACTTTATTGATAAATAATTAAAACCTTTACATCATACATACAAACCAGAGCGAGGGTTAGGACATACTTATAAGCTCCTAGATTAGCATTCTCACTAATAGTATTTTTTGACATGAAGATCATTTTTGGTCTAGTGTATACTCTATCTGTCCTATTTTGAAGTATTGTGGATATTAGAAATGGCCCTTGAAGATAGCTTATTCCTGTGTGCAAATTTCTTAGTGGCTATAATGTTCCTTAGCACCAAATCATCAACTTCAATTGTTCACTGCATCACCATCCCATTGTAATACCTAGTGATTCTTTGCCAGTAAGTTGTTCTTATGATGAGGGGTGCATCTTTGGTTTCCTCTAATAGGTCTAATTTTTATCTCAGGAGTTGAAATTTTTTATTCAAAGTGAAATTTCTCACTCAGTAACCAAGCAAGCCTATTTCCACCTAGATCACCACCTCTATTTCATAAGCATAAGCTAAAAAAGTTTCTCCTTAGTGGGTTTCCTTGGAGTCATCTAGTATATCCAGAGCACAAAGGAGAGTTTGTCACCCCAAACACTCGTAGCTTTACTAACTTGGTCTTCAAAATATTGACAATCATTTGATTGGTTACACCTATTTGTCCATTTATTTGCAGGTATAAGACCGACGTGTGGACCAAAAACCTTAACAGAATTTAGTAAACTTTTTACCCGAAAATTGAATCCCCTCTAATATTCCAATTTTACAGATGATACTCTGACGTATGAATTTTGTTACATTTTATTCTATAATATTGGCTAGAAGGGAGGCTCCCATTTATTTGTTAAGTCATTAGCTATGATGATCATGAATTTTTGTTGGTTAGCCACCACGAAAAAGAGACCAAGTATATCTAACTCCCATTGCACAAATAATCAGCGAACCTACTATGTGCGGCTACTTTGAGATGTTATCATGGATGTAACAGCTACTACATTTCTTAACAAACTTAATGGTGTCTCTTTTCATGGTTGTCTTGTAATATTCTTTTCTCATGGCTTTAAGGCCAAGTTCTTTTCTATCACATTTGCTTTGCATATGCCAAGATGCAACTCTCCGGTGGCGTATTCGGCTTCCATTAGGGTTTGGTAACTCATATAAGGTATTAAATGGCCCTTCTATATAGTTATTCATCCACTATAGTATATAAGCCTATGATTTTTGCAATCGGCTTAACCCTCACTGGATCACTCAATAGCATTCTGTCTTGAGGATAGTTCACATAAGTGTTATCCAAATTATCTCGTTCAACACTTGGAAAATTTCATCCTACTCATCAATACTAGGTCTTTGGAAGATCTTTCCATGCCCTGCATATATTGTTTTAGACAACCTAATGTAGCTATTTTTGAGAGACGGTCGGCTTTTTAGTTATCTTCTCTATATGGATGATCTTGAACTTTTCAAGAAAATACAAGAGAGCGTGAGCCTTGCAAAGATATTTGGCTAGTTTTAGATTTATAACATCGAAATTAGATAATACAGGATTAACTACTAGCTTAAATGTCATGAATTTTAATCCAAGCAAGTCTACACAATTATAATTCATAAAAATTAAAATTCTAAAATAATACAACCATGGCCAACAAATCATATACTCGGGCATAACAAAACAAATGTCCACATTATCCGATATAATGACCATAAAAATAATAACCCACAGAAAATTCATTGGATAACCATTCGGACAAAATAATAAATACGACTTGCTCCATAAATGTTATAAGGGATATGACAAAGCAACAATAACGACATAACCTAATAACTAAATAATCCAACTGTTCTCAATACATTACCGAGGGTGTACATCCGGCCAAACTCAATACCTAAAATACATTTGATACATATTCAGTTCAAAAAAACAAAACTAAACTCATCAAAATAGATAAACAACGATCAATCTTATCCAAACTTTTACAATATATCCAAACCTAATAATCTGAAAGGGTAAGAAGTAAAAATACGAGTTCAAAGATCAACAAGTATCTATATCATATAATAAATAATAATGTTTGAAATTAGAGTGAGGGTCCATAAATACATTCAAAATATGTAAAAGATACAACTCCAAAAGCTTGATATTGAAAGTTTGAATGTAGTCTCATACTCTAAATATAATCTAAACCGAAATATAGTCCCGCTGGGATGTACTTTGAACAAAACATGATTCAAACCGAAATTATATAATCCAAATCATATCGTAAACCATATGGAATATATACTAAATGAAACAAATTTTGAATCGTAATCACAAACGAACAAAATATAATTTGGAATAAAATCATAGAAGAATGAAATATGTTCCGAAATGAAATCACATATCCAAATATATGAGACTGACCAAATTTTACCTGTGGACAAACCTACAAATCTCAAATGAAATTCATATACAAATCAATACAGAAAATATATCAAAATATAAAGTATGGATGAAATCAGAGAACCAAAGATTAAGAGACCAACTTGAGGAATGGTTACACTTACTCCAGGAAAATTTAAACCATATTAATCATTATTTAGACCCATAGATAGAGTTGTCTATATACGCTCTTCTATAAACAATGAACATACTCACTATATTTTGTTACCTGCGGTATTAGGTGTAATCCTCAAGTCAAATATGGTATATCAGGATATCCAAATATATTAATCACGTTCAATTACATTACAATAGTTCACATTAAAACACAAATGAGGAGAGTCATTTACAAAACAATGCCTTTTCTTGCTGGAGAAAAAAGAAACTTAAAGAACTTTCCCCATCGGGAAAGGGTCACAAAGTTCTTCTCATCAAGAGACGATCACATATTGAATTATATCACAAATGTAGAGATCCCAAGCCCTAGGCATCGATACATATATACCAATGCATGACCCATATAGGTTTTCATGACTTTTTCTATACAAATATACTTATACATAAATATATTGCCACAAATATTTACCTATTTTTTCATAAAATATATAAAACCATCAAATATTTACAAATCCCAAACAAAACCCCCAAACGATCTGTAAAAATAACATGCATTCACGAAATAAATAAATAGGGTAAATAAAAATAGCATGTATAGACATTAAAACCTCTAAATATGAACAAAGTTTATCATATACGAAAATAAATTAAGAATAAAGCGTAAGGATACTTACCACAACTTTCAACTAAGTTAATATTCCTCTCTTCTCTTTCTCCTCCTCTGCCACGGGATGCTTTCCTTATACTTAATATCTGTGAATAATTTAAATATAATGATAAACCATATTACATATAAGTTCATATAATATATAACAATTATACACATAATCCATATAATTGCCATATTATAAGTGGCATCCAATACCGTATAAATGGAATACGACATCAGAGTTTATTTCAGAGTTACTTATTAGGTACCAAAATTATTACCATGAAAACTTACAAAAACATAAATAATGACCATAATAATCTGCAGAAGCATAACTAAATAATTGTTACCAAAATTGTATTCATTTCATCATAAGATGAGTACATAGTTTCCTAATATTAAAATTAACTATATATCTATTACATTACATTAAAATTCATCATTACTCAAGCGTAATAACTTTTGGCTTCAATCTTACTTATCAGGTCTCAACTCGTACTCGTCATCTGAAGGGTTAGTAAAATAGCAACATAGTGAGCCAAATACTCAGTAAAGCACATATGACAAAGGTAAGCACATTTATATTTAAAATAAAAATATATTAATCAAAGGAATAAAAATCATATAAAATATAAATAAACTTCTATTTTCTTTAACTTATTATTATTTTAATAAAATATAATGAATCTTATTTATCTTTAGGGATTAAGGTGAGTAAGCCTCACCAGCTAACAGAACTGACAATCAAAGAAATGATTTTGTATGCTACCATACAATCTAATGTCAAACCCTCCTATTTAGCACCCAAAGATAGGTGGTATACATATAACCCAATAAACCATGCCATAAAACTTACGCCGCCAAAAGTTCCACCACGGTAAAGCGCAGTCTTAAAATTTTTACTGTAATATCCTAAGGCATGCCTATTAATATTATCCTCTAAAATATTTTTTTAGTCAAATTTCTTAATTCATTTTTTAAAATTTTTTATAAAAACTCTACACATACTCTTAATACTTCCTCTTAGTTTTCTCCACTCAAGAAGAAATTAATCATACTTTTTGATACTTTGTAGAGTTTCTATTTAAAGTTTTCATAATATCGAAACATATGAAGGTAATGTAAGTCTTAAAAAAATCAAATGCATTAATTTCTCTCTCTCCTCTCTTCCTTCTCCCGCACAAAATGACTGTACAGTGCCCTGCCATTGCTTATATAGGCCACCCAGTGCTCAAGTGCTACTCAAGCTATAACGGAACAGGTCACAATCCTTTATGACCTTCTGTTAATTAACATACTTATTCAAATCAAAACTGATATACTATTATTTTAGTCATTTAATTTTTAGTAGAATCTTCCCTATAGATGGTCAAAAATTATATATACAACCTGAATAACACAACCTGAACCAAATCTATGAATAGATAGACCTCAAATTCAACCTCAATATATTCACAATGCATACCCAACTCATACACAGGATCAACATCAATGCCATTCATCCATAGCTCCAATACATAATTTTTAACTACTACATTGGGTTTAATGAGAGATGTCATCTAAAATCCTGTACAAATCCAAAATTAATCTCTGGAAGCATAGCTATAATCATTCAAAATCTTACGGAAGCATGCTATGTCATAATAATATACAGCATGCCATGATACAATTTAACATACACTATTCATCTAAACATTAAATATTACATTCATATTTTATCAATACATCCAAAATTTTTGAGTCTCCAAGATCCAGCTACATTCTTAGCTATCCATTATCTCTATTATTCTCATCAGGTTTCGGCTTATTAGTACCTATCTGGAAGGAGGTAAAAATAGCAAGAGTGAGTTATAAGCTCACCAAGGTACCATAAAACAAAGCATGTAAATTCTTGTGTAAAATACAAATATATATATATATATATATATATAAGTAAAATAAACAACGGGAGGATAAGGAACCAAATATGCTTACGGGTGATACAAAAGTTTGAAATAATGCATGTCCATAAACTTGAGGTTATGATCTTGTGATCAAAATTCTTGCATTGATTGATTTTATCCTTTCTTTTAGTTGTTTTTTCCTCTATTCATGAATCCGATAAACTTGCTAAAAGCGTCAATATTGCATATAAAAAGGGTAAATGCATAAAATGATGCATCAATATGAGCTCGTGGACGAATCTTGTC
>JAOVVI020013420.1:0-11867 GCA_028571085.2 Nepenthes alata | reverse complement strand
AAACTAACTTAATTTTCATATTATCTAAAAAAGTAAAATTGAATTAGAAATATGCCATTTTTATGTGTGTGCGTATGTATATATATAGAGCATAAGTAAATTTCATAAAATATAAAATTTCCAATAGGCTTATATGTTTTTTCATAAAAATGAAAAATATGAATACCGGATATGTCTAGTGTTTGGTCCAAAATTTTACAACAAAAAAAAAAAATTAAAAAAGGGAAAAAATTGAAAATAAGAGGGTATTTATGTCATTTTGTAAACAATAACAAAAACTTATTTAGAAATAATATTTCTGTTGGGCGGTTGGTGGAAGCCAACAACCGAAAGGCCCTAATCAAAATCTGAACCAAACACGGTGTAAGTCAATTTAAGACTTATACTAAAAATAATTAATGTATATTTAAATAATCGATCGTTGCTACCTATATATATATATTGCAATTTTGACTTTTAATTTTGTTTTAAATTTGATTTTGAAATTGAATATGAGAAATTTATGATGAAATTTATTTTGTCAACCACGTCGAAGAGGATTTTTTCTTTTTCTTTTTTTCGTCAAGGCTCCATAAGATTTTTCCACTAAAAAAATAAAAAACAATAATAATTTTAAAAAATAAAAAAAACTCGATAATTTTTTTTTTTAAGTAAACAGCCTATACATGACCAATTCTATAATTCAAATACATCAAATGTCAATACAAATCATAATAAAATTAAAACTCATCAAAACAGACGAATATGTGACAGATTACATCTTTACTCCTGTACTGCATTCGAATTTTTTACTCTGAATGGACAAAACAGAAAAATGAGCATAATGTCCGGTAAATATTTTAAAAAAATATATATATTTTTAATATTTTCCCAATTAACTTTTTTTTTCAAAATTTAAAGTGAACGTCTAGTAATTAGGGCTAATTTTGTTACCAAGGTCGATCATCTAATGAGGAAACCAACTGCGATATCCCACCATTGAAGCTTCAGCGACATTGGAGATAGAATTGAGGCCACCATCATAAACCTAATAGAAATTGACCTCGTGGGGACACCAATCATTTCTCTACATGTACCAACATTAAGGCATATCATAATTTTTCCAAGGGATCAAAAGACATCTTATGTGAAAATTAAACAATTTTATAGAACAACTATGAGAGTACTATTTTATTAAATAAGTATAATTAAAACTTATGCTTACATTCAATTTATTTAAATTAAATTATTTGACTATTTAATCTGAATCCCTCGTATCACAAATCAAAATAAAAGTTTCAAAAAATTTAAGGCAGATTCATCAAATCACTATTCGATACTCAAGTAGATAAAAGTTATACAATAATTTAGTTAGAGAGGAGAAAAAAAAGTCAGGGGTTACGCTCTAATCATGGACTTTTGAGGAGCAATGAGCTAGAGCATTGAATACTGGGCAAGTATAGTGAGTTAATTATTCAGTAAAATAACTCAGTATTCTTAAAAAATATATTTATAATTAAATATTAAATATTTTCTAAATCTAACTAGCTCTGATGTTACCATTGCTCAATTATTTGAACAATGGTATGAACTATCTATATCACATTTGAGTCTCACTTATTAAATTTTTTTCTTGGGCTACGCATTGTCAGGTCTGCTCTTACTGATCATACTGATAGACCTAGGACCTTCTATTATATCAATAAATTGGGCCAGTGGATTTGAATCAATTCAAGATTGTATAAATTCTATAAAGTTATTAGTCGATAACATATATGTAAAGAAAAAAATTAATATTTAAAAAAAAATGTGAGGGTTGGCGGACAACGGGCGGCCTACTGACCAGAATACAATATCAGTTTTTTTTTTAGCCGGAATGGATGGCCAACTGATAAAGCACACAAGTATTGTGAAGTAGAGGCAAGAGAAGAAAAATGAATACCAAATTTTATATAATTTTTTTTTTTTAAATAAGAAAAAAATTACGTGACACTAAATCCATAAAGAATCACTAAGTGTAAGAAAAAATTACTGTAGGCGAAAAATAAGAATAGAGTAAAGGTAAACAAAACCCCTCACACTTTGTTTTCACTCACGACTCTCTTTCTTTTTCCTTTTTTTTCTCTGTTACACTCTTTCTCAATTTATCCGGTATCTTCTCCTTCTTCTTGTTCTCTGTTGCACTTCTATCTCAATACATACAAAGTGTACATATATATATATACATGTCCATCACCATAGCCCAGCTTGGTGGTTGGTGTTCAACTTTCAAGGTATGCTTGCATGCTTATGCCATGTCCTACAGCAGACATCGCATGCTTGCTCCTGCAGACCGATCAGCCTTTGGAGTCCCAATAATGACTTCTACCAACCACCCAAAAGGGTATGTCAACTATACACCTTTTGGATATGACAATCATTTAAATCTTCCAAATACTAATTCTATTATCCGTCATTTTATATTGGCTGGTCAATCACGCCGTTGATCGGTCGAAGTAGTCTGTCCTGCTTCCTCAGTAGAGTCAGCCGTTTCATGACTTATGACAGTCAACATATTGACAGGAAAAATTGATCGTCCAGAAGATTTTGGTCAACTCTGTTGACCGAAATTTGTTTCTCATAGCACATATGTGCTCCGTCCAAGTCCTAATGACTTCCACACGAGAGTGATTCCCAACAAACATTATCATTCCATAACTTAAAATGTATCAGCTATTCGAGTATTATAGTCCATATATACATAACAACTTTGTAAAAATTAATCAACTAAAGTTTTTTTTTCTTTGCTATGAAAAATTATATTTTGGTCACTCCTTTTAGCTTTTCTTCCTTTAGTTTGTTCTAAGCCTACATGTTTAGTTTTTAGTTTCCTTCTCCGAGTAAGTATCACTATTTCAAATATTATATATAAGATTATAACATTTATATCTTTTCTAATTATATTCCTATTTAGTTATATTCTAAGGTGCCAGGGCCATGAATGCAAAGAAAGACATGATGATATTGTTGATGTTGAATAAATAAATAAATAAATAAATCATTCAATTATAGCTGAAGTGACAGTAGCAGCAACAATAGACAAAGCATTAAATTTTATCATATGATATTAGTTATATGAATTTATTTATGAAATTATATTGAGTTTAATATAATATAATCTGAAAAATATAAATAAATTTAAATTATTTGTTATTGTATTACATCGAGCTTTAAAACTGTTCCGTCCTGGATCCGCGGTTGCCGTACGGATTAGAGAGACTTCGGATTCCCTAGCACGTGGCGGTGTTGGGAGAAGGATCCGGTCTCCGTCTCCATGAACCTGGTCCTGCATAACACAAACAATAAGCAAGAGGTTAGAGGCTGACGGGGGGTTTTGGTCCCCCATCGGCATTCTGACGCTCAAGTCAGATATCTTCCGGTGATAAACGGAGAAATGCATGCGTAAGATGCGAGAATGAGGGGAGTGCGAGAGGGATGTGGTCGGAGGCGTGAGCTCCATGGATGCGCCCGGAAGAGGGCGGCTTATTTGTATACCCGTAGAGGGTGATTTGGAGTGCGCCCGGCAGAGGGGCGGCTTGGAAAGGTTCCTGCATCCGGGTTAGAGGCCGGCCCGTGAGCCTCGCTGGTATTTGGACGCTCCATAGTAGCATGGAGATGTTGGGCCCTGTCTGCCCGAGGTAGCTGAGTGGGACACGTGCGGTTAGGAGCCGCGGGATATTTTCTCGGGGGAGCTGTGTGTCCGGGCGGTCGAGCCCCGAGGTGAGCGCTCGATATTCTGCCGGCTAGGGTTTCTCTTCTTCGTGCCGAGAGGCGCCTGATGATGAAGCAGACGACCATCTGGGAACCTTAAACTTCCACGGCGACGGGCTGAGCGTTCCCGTTCGTCTGAGTCTGGAGGATGACAACCAGGCGACGTGGCTGGAGCAAGGATCTGCTCCACACTCGGCCGTGAGCCTTGCGTTCCCTGTTAAGGAACGCCGTTGGACTTCGCCCCCGTGTGGAGCTCCGGGTGTGATTTGGGGACAGATCTGGTTACTGGGAGGACGCCGAGTGCCCCGTTTGGGTCAGGAAAGGAGGAAATGCGCCGGTCGCCATGAACGGCGAGCTTCGGGCTCCATCGAACGCCTGATTTGAGAGGGAATCGTTGGGTGGCACCAGCAGGGAAGCTCTGCGCCTTGTTCTTCTGGAAGTGACGGCAGTGGGGGAGCTTCAGGTCATCGACGGAAAGGGCTCCGTGGTTCGCCTGGCGCGCCGTCGACTGAATCGGGCTCACTCTCCCTCCTACAGAGCCTCCTTCTTCTTTTCACGATGACAAGGACAGCCAGAGAGAAGGAGAGGGAGAGCTCCAGACTTTTTTCCAAAACGGTGGCCGGGGCACGGAGAGTTAGGAAAGTGGCTTTTCCCCTTTCTGCCTCCCCATCCCCTGTGCCCGGCCGGTCCTTTTATTGGGAAGGGGGTGAACGTTTTCCCTCCAAAATAAGCCCAAAAGTTCCCGCCAAGAATAATCTTCCCGCCAAAGCCCAAAATATTTCCCGCCTTTGGTTTCGGGTTGGCCCGCAATACCGGACCCAACAGGGACAAGTAAACTTCTACCTTGCAAAATGAATTCTTCCTTCATGTTTATTATTATTGAACCTCTGATTTCATATTGGGATTTGGGAAAAAATTGGTAAAAACTAAGTGTTGCAAAATTTGAGCAACCGAACGCAAGGCCACGGTTCTGTAAACAATCGGTCGATCTCTTGGGCTCAATGATGAAATGGGGAATTAGGAATTCTGTCTTAGGGAGTTATAGAGCATAGATTTTACTCGTTATACCCCTGATTTGTGGGATCTAAGTCAGCCATGAAAACAGAGAACCATGCTCTGTTTTCGGGTTCCAGTTGGGTCCAGCGACCTGGCAAAGGCAAGAATAGTTAGACCCCGATGATTTACGAGTAAACCTTCTCCTCCCTTCATTGATGTTGATTCTTCCGTTTCCCACCGTGGAATTGGTAAATCGATGGTACTGTTGTCATATTTGAGAATACAAACCCTTGGCTCTGGACAGTGGGCATGGGTGGTTTCGAAAGACTTATGCTAAATTGGAACTAAATTGTAGTATAATGGGTAGCGGATTTAGACTATAAAATATACTGATGATAAAAAGTCAAAGAGCAGCTCTCTGTGTGCCACCGTGCGAATTCGGGGATGAAAAAGGTGCGGCTGCCATCGCCGTGTGGTGGGCCGGAGGCGATGCTGCTGCCATCGTTGAACCGGAGGATGGTAGGAAAGCAAGGGAGGTTGCCGCCGTGTGTGGAGCCTGTACAAATACGTATATATGTATAATATGGCTGTATGTATATATATGTGTGTGTGTGTGTGTGGATTTAATTATATTTGTACTTATATATATATATATAGGGGTGGGTATTTATAATTGTATATATAATTATGCATGTATATATATACTTAGCAAAATATATAAGGGATGGTATATATTTATATTGAGGTATATGGATGATAGAAAATGCTTATACGGGATTATGCATGTAAGTTTGTATGCTTGAAAAAATATTAATAAGTTACGTGATTATTCCCGTACCGTATCGATGAAATCCGGTAAAATATTCTTTGCGTAACCTCCGTTGGCGTGTGTATATTTTTGGCACTCTATGGCTAAGTCGATGAGAGAGTATGAGAACACTAATGTGTCAAGTCGAATTGGAGGTTACGAAATCTTAGTGTTGTTTATACGTTTTCGATACTAACTCCACATTTCGAAGGATGAGGTCGTTGATATTGAGGATGAACGCTTATAACCTAGTGACCATCGTAGAGAATGATATTTAGGATATCATTGGCGAGGGGTATCAGAGATAGTATGAGCATACTACGGGCACAACCTCGGAGAGGATTGTAGGGGTAGTGGGGATACCATAGATACCGAGTAACCTCGTGAGACTCACCCAACCATCGGGGGCATAAATACGTAGCCTTTGATTTACTATGATAGAATAAGGTCCATGAAGACTTCTGTCATTCATACAGTTGTAACCTTATATTGAACTGATGATCGGATTCGATTGAATCCATGTTGCTTCTTGATGTCCAGTTGTTCATATGGCTTTTGAGTCGTGGATACAACAAGTTGTTAAATCTCTGATAATTATTGATTTAACTTATATAATTACTATGTTATTAATATCCGAGACGTGTTATTGCATCCATTATTTTATTAATTTATTTACTTGTTGGGCATTCGGCTCACTATTATTTTTATTGGCTCCAGAGTAGACAGGTTGATAGCTGGATAAAAGAGATCGAGTGTTGTTGGATAAACTCCAAGCAGAGATGACCTTAGAGATTGAGGCTTCCAAGGTAGAGACTTAAGATTTTATTTGTTCAATTGCTGTTTCACTTTTATTAGAGTCTTTATGAAGATTGATATTTTGGGACATCGATGTCATTTATTAAAGTTATTTATTACTATTATGGATATTTATTTAATGATACACTTATGATAATTATTGATGATGTCTTAAATGATAGTATTGAGTTCATTTAAGTTGTTTGATGACGTGTAATTGGTGATTTTGTATGATTCGAGACTTTCACTTGGATGGTCCGGGTCAGATTTGGGTACTTGAGCCGGGGTTGTTACATTCATACTCAATACTTTCAAAATCTCACGTAGTTCTCGTACATACTGCTCAAGTTCTCCTATGGCGGCATCTTTTTCCAATCTATCTGCTTTCCCATTTTCCTCTCTTGGAATGTGAATCATTTCCACATGATGGAACGAGGTAATTAGATCTCAAACTTTAGAAAGATATTGGGAAAGTATAGGATTAACCACATCAAAGTTTTCTCGGATCTGATTAATAACCAGTTCTAAGTCAGTATATATACTTTGAGGTTTGTGGCCAAGCATTCCTTGGCTAATTTTAGCTTAGCAAGTAGTGCTTCATATTCGGCCGCATTATTCGTTGCTGAAAACCCGAGGGTCATTGAATGTTTTATCTCTGACGCATCAGACATTCTCAATACCACTCTGGCTCCACAGCCAACTTGCAGAGAGGAGCCATCTACATGAAGAGTCCAGGTTGGAATATTCTGGGAACAGTCGATCCGAATAATATTAGGGTCGTTCGGGATTGGTATCGTTGTCTCGATGATGAAGTCCGTGACAACCTGACGTTTCAAGGATGGCCTTGGTCGAATTCTAAGTTGAACTCCTCCAATTTAATTGTCCATTTGACCAGTCGTCCGGATATATCTGACATTTGTAGAATTCCTTTTAAAGGTTTGTAAGTTAGAATGATTATTTTATGTGCCTGGAAATATCGTCGAAGTTTTCGGATAGAATATACAAGTGCAGTGCTGTCTTTTCAGTATGAGTATAACGTGTTTCTACCCCGGTCAAAATCTTACTAACATAATATACCAGTCTTTGACCGTCAGACATCTCACGAATTAGGACTGAACATAGGGCAGTCTCGGACACAGCCAGATATAGAGATAAGTCATCGCCCTGTTGTGCAGAAGTCAATAGTGGTGGGTGAGACAAATACTCCTTGAGCTCTCGGAAGGCAGTTTCGTATTCTGGAGTCCACGGAAGATCGATGACTTAGTTCCTCTTAATGCCTTAAAGAATGGCAAGTATTTCTCGGCTGATTAGCTAAGAAACGTGAGAGTGTCGCCAATCTTCTAGTTAGTTTTTGGACTTCTTTTACAGTCTAAGGTGGATTCATATCTACTATAGCCTTAATCTTTTCTGGATTGGCTTCTATTCCTCGGTGCGAAACGATAAAGCTTAAAAATAGCCTTAATCTTTTCTGGATTGGCTTCTATTCCTCGGTGCGAAACGATAAAGCTTAAAAATATTCCTAAGGTCACTCCAAAGGTGCATTTAGTCCGGTTGAATTTCACATGGTGTGCTCTTAAGATATTAAAGTCCTCATTAAGGTTGTGAATATGGTCATTTGGAATCTTGCTTTTTACAAGTATGTCATCCACATATACCTCCATATTTCGTCTGATCTGTCCCTCGAACATCTTATTGACAAGGTGCGGATAGGTTGCACCAGCATTCTTAAGGCTGAAGGGCAAAACTTTATAACAATATGTTCATTGGTCGGTCATAAAAAATGTATAATTTTCATCCTCCAAACTCATTTGAATTTGATTGTAGCCAGAGTAGGCATCCATATAACTGAGCAATCTATGTCCAAAAGTGGAGTCTACGAGCAAATCGATTCTTGGTAATGAGAAACTATCTTTCGGACATACTTTGTTGACGTCGGTGAAGTCGACGTACATCCTCCATTTTCTATTACTTTTCTTCACCATGACTACATTTGATAACCAATCTGAATACTGAACCTCTCTAATAAATCTGGCATCTAAAAGTTTCTTTACTTCTTTTCGAATGGCAATGAACTTTTTGACCGAGTAATTTTGTCTTTTTTGTCGAACTGGTTTGTGGCCGGGGTCTAGACCCAACTTATGGACCATTTCCTCGGTCGGTATACTTGGCATATCACTAGGTGTCCAGGCAAAGACGTCAGAATTTTGTTTGAGAAAATCAATAAGTTGACCTCGGAATGGCTCGGACAAAGAATTCCCAATTTGAATTTGTTTTTTAGGATCATTAGGATCTAATGAGATCTGATCCATTGATTCTCTAGACTGGGCTTGGAGCAATGTGATTTCATCACGGAAATCAAGGTCCTGGACCTGTTGACTTACTGGCATCTGAGTGACTTGCGACAAATAATAAGTTCGCATGGTCATTTGATCACCTAGAACCTCTCCGATGCCAAGTGGGGTTGGAAACTTTACTTTGAGATGCAGAATAGAAGTTGCGGCTCCAAATATGGTTAAGCAAGGCCGTCCAAAGATGGCATTGTAGACCGATGGCAGGTCTACAACCAAGAAGGAAAGCATCTTGGTAACTGTCCTTAGATATGTACCCAAAGTGACTTTTGATTGGATTATTCCTTGTACGGGTACAGGTACAGGTTCATTATCTAGCCCATACAAGGGTCCTTCAAACGTCTTCAATTGACTTTTCTTTAATCCTAACTTAAAGAACACATCCAAGTAAATTAAATTTTTAGAATTTTTATTATCAATATATACTCATTTCAATTGGTAATATATGCTACCGTCTGAAATAAGTACAGTTACAACCAAAGGATCAGAATGGGGGATGTTACATGCGCTAAGTCATCATTACTAAAACTTATAATATCATCCCTATCTTCTATCCTTGGTTTTTTATGGCGGATGGCCATTCTTGAACTTTTCGGAACGTCTGCCCGAGTGGGTCACAAGGAAACCATGCTCACAGCGCCGGCTGCTACTCGACCTCTTGGCTGCTCGGTCTCATCTCCATCTGTTACTCTGAAAGCCTGTCCGAGTCTCTGCAGAAATCGGTTGAGATGTCCATTCCGAATTAACTCTTCAATCTCCTTCTGCAGCGTCTTGTAATCCTCAGTGCTATGCCCTCCGCACCGATATAATGACAATATTTTGACTGATCACCACCATATGTGTTTTTTAATACCTTTGGCCATTTAGAGAATTTTTCACCCCTAATTTGCATTAGGATGTTGGTGCGAGAATTGTTTAAGGGAGTCAGGTCTTGAAACTTGAATCCTCTTTTTGATGCCGAGTTGGACTTCTATTACTTTCTCGACCGAGGACCCACGTTGTCCCTATTTTTCCTTTTCCCCTGAATTGAGTTTTGGTGGGGCTGGTCCTTTGGCCTCTTTATATCATTGGCCTACTCGGCCGCAATGTAAGTATGAGCAATGACCTCAACTTCTCTATATGTTCAAGGGTTTTTATGGGCCATGTGCCTAAAGAAGTCGTTGAGTTCCAATGCAGACACGAAGGCACTTAGCTTCACCTTCTCGGTGAGCTTTGGAATTTTTTTGGCATCAGAAATAAATCGGGCCAAAAAATTTTTTATGTTCTCATTTGACCCTAACTTTACAGGGGCTAAATGCAAGGGTTGTTTTTCCTCCCTTCTATTGGAGGTAAATTAAGATAAAAATTCATCATCCAAATCCTGAAAAGATCGAATGGAATTTGGCTGAAGACGATAATACCATACCTAAGCATCACCTTTTAGGGTCAAAAGGAAACAGAGACACATTACTACTTTGTCCAGACCCTAAAAACTTAGAAGCGTATAGAAATGATTAAGATGATCAATAGGATTAGAGCTTCCATCATAAGGTTCCAAAGTGGGCATCTTAAATTTATGCGGTACAGACCGTGTACGGATTTCCATGATAAATGGAGATCGTCACAGGTCAACCGTCTTTCCAGCTATGTCTTCTCCAAAGACACGGTCCCAAATTTTTTTGAATCGTTCCTCAATATAAGGAGGGGCCGTTATCCTTTTTTCGTTGAGGAAGTCCCTCAACTCGGATGGTTTTCTAGTGGACGGTGAATCTTGACGATTCACAGTCCTCTGTGGACGTTTCCCATGAGAAGGTCCTCTACAAGATGTAGATTCCCTATCATTGCGGGAATATTGAGGGTTTCTTCTTTCAGGACTATCCTTTCCGTCTTGAAAACTTAAACGACCTTCAAGTCGAGATAGGATTTTATTTGAGGCCGTTCTAGTCCCTTGGTTGTCCTGGTTGTCAATCTGTTTGGATGGATGCTTTCTTCCCCTACTCTTCTTTCTTTTTGATGTAGCGGTTTGAGAGGTCAAAGAGGGCACTTGTTTTGGCCATTCGTCCATTTTCGCAACAAGTGTCTGAATGGTCTGAGCAAGTACTCAAACATAGGGATCAAGATGATCACCAATGGCGTCTACAGTGGGAGCGTTATTGTCACTTAAAGTGACCTCCCTAACTGATGTACTAGTATGTCCTTTGGAGTACATTTTTTTTAAAATTGTCATTTGGATTTTTAATACCGCTTCTCACAAACGGCGCCACTGTTGCGTACCAAGGATATGATTATTGTACAGATGAGAGCCTATATGTGTCGGTCACTTGCAGTTTCCAAATTTCGTAAGCTCCTAAATCAAAACCCTGTGAAACACAAGTAAGAATCAAAGGATCGGTGGCACTCACTTCTTGATATATCATCCGACGTTTAAATCAGTATTTTAATTATACTTAAGGAAAGAAGCAAAATATAATTAATTTGATTTTTATTTCAAGGAGTTGCGTTCTGGGCGTCTTATTTAGAGAGAGAGAGAGAGTTTTAAGCATTCTTGGCGTCTTGATTGAACTCCCGTTTCCATTTTTTATGGAGGGAATGGATATTTATATTTGGCGGGAAGTGGTTAAATGCCACACGGTTTCAACCTTGTGATCATACGGTTTAACCGTTATCCCTATCAGGAACGCTTATGGTTAATGTCCGCCGTTGTTGGTTAAATAACCGTTTTTGCCATCAAACTGGATCTTGAGAATTGGGCTGTCCAGGCATAATGTCTCGCTTGAATATATGGGCTATGCTGTCATTGAGTACCGTTGGCCCGAGAGGCACGGGCAGTCCATAATTACATTTGGCATCCCTGTCTCCGCCTGTAAATTCCATACCCATCAACTCTAATTTGTGGATCTTGAGCTAAGATGATGTTGTGTGCTAGTTTGTTTAGGCTTCATTAGCTCAGGCAATGATCTTGCGGTGGGGTCATCCTACCCTCTCAAATAACTTAATGCCTCGGTACAATAGTCCCTTGGCACCTTAGTCTCTCATCATCTTGGTACATTAGTGCATGAGCCCGGTAACTTTTGACTCGCGAGCAATTTGGTCGGATTAATCCAGATTTAAAATTTACCGTTTTATTATTGAATCTATTAATGTTAGAGGTTTGTTATTAAATTGCAAATATTATTGTTTATTAGTATAGTTAATATTAAATAAAAACTTAT
>JAOVVI020013419.1:0-11868 GCA_028571085.2 Nepenthes alata | reverse complement strand
CTGAACAATAAAGTTTACTTTTGTCTTTAGTTGCCATTAGTTTATTTCAGGCCAACTGCTCCTTATTAATCCATTTTAGCGGCTTTCTCATTGCCGGTCAACCTTTTTGGGTTTCATCTTTGCAAGGCCGGTTAACATTTCAAATTCTAATTTGAGCATTAAATTTTGGATCTCACACTAACCTCCCGCGGTCCACAAGCAGTCATCGTCCTTCCACAATAATATTTTAAGGCTTACCAAGAGTATTACCCACTACAATACATGGTTAGGATAATCTCGAGTCTCTACTATAATACTAACAGCAGGCCAAGTGGTATTACCTCCTAATATAAATCCTAATCCTACTATCATGATTTCTTATTTATTTGAGGAAAGGTCCACCAAATTTTCACAATTTGTTTCTTCTGGGAGAACAATTCGATCATATAACAAATTGTGAAATTTTCTTCGAATACTTGTATGATTTTATCTTTCTTCCGCATTTAAGTCTTCTCATGATTAGTTTGGCATATACGAATATCACAAACATAAGGAAGAATAGAGATTTTTATCATCGAGAGGTAATTATAATTTTAGAGGCTTTCAGATCATATTTTCTTCACAATTAATTAATGAATATGATTTCGGAATAACAATTAAACATATGCAAATGTATTTGCAGCTTAATTAATAGTTAGACAATGCAAAATTTATGTAAAATTTACCGAATGGACTCTGATTAACAGTAACTGCGCGTGAACAGTGCCCGATTGTACATATCGGATGATTCTCAAAAATTCGGGCATCAAATGGGTAAATTTTTAAATTCAAGTCATGGGTAATTATAATCTCAATTCAATTTATGGATAAAACACAAAATGTAAGCTTAAACGAGGTCTGGGCGTGGGTCTAGGGTTTCATGAATGAAAATCCACATAAAATTACCAAATCGGATATCTAATCGATAAACTAACTTATATAGGGTATGGGTAATGATATTCTAGTCCCAATTTATGTAAAAGTCCCAAAACTCAGAGCTCGAAACCACCTAGGCACGGGGTTAGGGTTTTGTGAATGAAAATCTATATAAAATTATCAAATCGGGTATCCAATCGATAAATTAACTTATATATGATATTAATAATGATATTCTAGTCCCAAACTAGGCAAAAACTCTAAAATTTTGTTGGTAAAAGGGGTCGGGAGTGGATGAACAGTAACAATGATGTTAGAGTTTCAGGAATTTCTCAAAACGTCACACAAAACTTACAAATTGGATATGAAATTAATATATATATATGCATATATTATGGGTAACATGAAGTATAAATTTAATCGGGTATCAAAATGAGGATACCCGATGAAAATGAAATAAAAGTGCAAGAAAACGAAAGAGGAGGGTATGGATGCATTTACCTCGACCCGATTTTTGATTTTTCCAACTAGCTCGAAGTCGAAATCGAACCTGAAAACCTTCATTTGCTCATTTCTCTCTCTTTTCCCTCCCTATCTCTCTCTCTACCTGAAGCCGTTGCTAATTTCCCCCATATCCCTTTCCCACTGTTTCTATATTATATATTATATATTATTATTATTATTATAAATAAATAAATAAATAAATATTTTTCATTACTTTTTAAAACCCAAATCGATACTCAAGCGATAGTACAGGCGCACTTCGGTTGCCGGCTCAACTAGTCCAAATATCATCCAGAATTTTTATAATATTTAATTAATTTTTATCACACCCAAATTATCCAAAATAATAATAAATAAATTTAATTAAATTGGATAAAAATTCAGGATATTACATTCTCCCCACTTATAAAAATTTTATCATCGAAATCAAAATTTAACGAATCTCAAAACTTAACAATAGGGGGATTGTTCTTCCAGATTTCGCCTTCCAACTTCCAAATCACTTTTTTGGAGAGACAATTATTTCTAGCGAGCCTTAATAATTCGAATTATCTTTGTCCTCAATGTCTAATACCTTTTATCTAAAATCAAGATTGAAAGTTTGTTATAAGACAATCCTTAATCTCCCACAATGGTTAAACCCGATCATAACCCACTTCCTCAATTATCAGTACATGGGAGACATTACGATAATCTATCCAAATTTAAAGGTAAGCCTAATTATTGACTACCTCTCCGATTTAATACAAAATCTCAAACGAACCAACAGGCTCTCATCTCTATACCTCCTAAGCATCGAGAATGATCATTTCTTCTGAGCCTCAAATCAAACCTTAAAATATGTGAGTTCGCCACATTTCCGTTGTGAAACTCTGATTAATCCATTTATTAGCGCGCTAAAATCTTCTTGCAACTTATGTCTATTGTTTCATATCAAATATCTAGGTTACATTGCAACTATAAATTTAAGGAAAATCCTAAGGATATCGATATGATTAAGGCAAAACCCAAAATCCTTAGATTACGATTAACCTAGGAAACGCAATTGAAACAATCACCCAAAAGCCTCGAACTCAAATACTTAACTTATCGCCCTTTCAGCATATCGGCAAGCCAACTTATTCTATCCAAACATATTATCCAAATCACGATGAATGGGCTATCTATACCAGCCAAATCCATAATCACCCAAACAGTATCATAATTCTTGCTACCCTAACATCCTTGAAATCAAAACGGTGAGGGCTTCTTTTCCCAAAGTTTCAAAATCCTTAGGCTACCACACTCCTCCTCCTAACATCCAAACTAAAGTGTCCCATTTGTTTAAATATTAGAAGCCACTCGAGATTCATCCTAAAACACCTCCTATGCAGCATCAAGACATATCCCAACTAAAAATTTCTAACGTCCAATCTTTAGCAATACTTTTCACCTTCCTTGAAGGACATCGAAATGCACCTTCTAATCCTTAAGTAGATTAACCCATTTGCACGGTCGTATGGACATCGTTTCCTACGAGACAACTCCTCAGTCCATTAGGATCACAAAACAAAATCTATCTCTATAAACAACACTTATAAATTCTCAAAACAAAGACCTCAATGGCCAACCCCCAAACTATAGGTGGGATAATTCTGATCATAGGCTTTCTACTCTTTTAAGCAACTACCCATACAAGTCATGAAAAATACAATCTTAGAGCTTCCTTAGAAGAATCATCTTCTACCGTAATTTACAAAACCTATTAGGGGTCAACCCAAACAATAAGGTCAACATCTAATCCTTAATTCTTCGAAGGTTACCATCGCATGGCCCATTCTGACGGATGCTGATTGTCCCATGCCAAATGCCTCACAGCGCCACAATCCTCGAGAAATACTTATCAGATTACTCTTTCGGGTTCAGTTATACCCAAGGAAACCACACACTATCGAGACATTAGTCAATCTTTCTCTAATTTTATTATCGCTCCAGACTCTAAGGAATGCATTTCTGCTATGGGAGAAATCACATGCCCGACATAACATTTCTCCCAAGCGTACATCCTTTTCATAAATGAGCACACGGCTAACCGTCCTTCGTAATCCATGATACGATCCTCAAATGGGATTCTCACACCCTATTGACTCTAAGAATTCATTAATGAGGCCATCCCAAAAGCATTAAAGCACCTCACGGCAAAATACTCAGTCGATGCCTTATTGGTTCAACACAGAGTCCTCAAAATTTGGTGCCAATCCTGGCACAACTCTACAGCAGTCATCAATTTAACGATCAAGAAGTAATTCGGCTAATCCTTTCCTCTAAGAAATATCCTCAGATACTTACACAGCCCAATCTCCTTAGTGACCACAAAACAGCGTCGAAGTGTGGCCTTGCATGCTAAATAAGCTTGGCACTTATGTTCGTTGAGTGACTTATAGGCAAAATGATACTATATTGTCATCACTCCAACATCTATGCTTCATAATCAAAATTTTATAACTTGATGGCAAGTATCATATGCTACCACCATAATTCATGCTGGCATAGCAACTCACCAATCAAGACACCATCAATGTCATATCGAGCCTTAGCGCCACAAGGTAATTAAATCAATCCAATCAATCATACCTACAAACCGGAAAAAATATTGTAGATCTCGATACTACCACGATTCTCAAATAAATGAATAAGTTTAGGAACACCAATAAAAACATAGGCTCTGGATCCCAAAATAATTCATATATCGAAATATCAAGATCCGGGAGCCTTATCTCCTGCCACGATGGATGACACTTCTATACTTCGTGTCATCATTGCGAAGCCCTGATCCAAGGTACTGGGCTCATCCGTTGTCCGACCTATGGGAAAAGGGAAATCCCTAATCATGTGGTCAAACCACTCACATTTGAAGCATGTTCCCAAAAATTCCACCGAAATAAGACATTCATCCATAAAGCATCCATGAATATATCCGACGATATTTCTTTATTCTCGAGGCCCATGATCCTTTTCACGTCAATTACCCGAGGTCGACTTCACCTCTTATCTTACATGGGGCAATACCGCCTTATCTTCTTCCGAACATTGGATCACCGTTATCGCTATCTTAATTCTTAGGACCCATATCTCAACCTCTATAGGATCCGAGTCACCCAAAAGTTTAGGCACTTAATCATTGCTGAATCGATTATAAATCGACATTCTTGGATTCGCTGCACCAGAATTGACTCTAAGTCATCTTAACCTTAAGCCAGAGCCAATCAACCCTAAATTTTGAACCAAAATCAGTGAACCTAGGCCTCGAATTAATATTGATCAATTCAAATACTAAATCGGCACCAATCAAATCCAAACCTTAAGACGCCTTCCTATAACTCCTCTAGACCTCATGGCCAACCACTATCACAAATAGATCTTCGTTTAGGAGCCATAGTGGCTACTAATATCTTATATGAAGGCAAAACAATGCGAGTTAGGTTATTCTTAGGATACAAACTAGGATGTGTATGCTGGATAACCAAACTTATCCTCTAACTTTAACTTAGTTCAAGCCTAAGCTAAATATTCAGGATAACTAGAACTATCTAATCTAACTTAATTGTCCTATGCTTACATCTATTTATTTGATCAATCTTAATCTACCCTACGTTTTCGCATATGATTCAAACCAAACATAATGTATCCTTTTCTTTGATACTAACTGTGACAGATTGTATTTTTTTGCCAAAAAATTGGCAGAGTTTCTTCTGTAATACAGATGTCCGCAAATACAAAACTTGTACAATCTCCTGTATAAAAATAAATACATTCAATAATCCCAACAACCGACATCATTTAACAACACAATAAATCTCATAGGATCTAATTGTCACATATAAATCCTGGCTCCAACGCTGTGTATCTGAATACAACGTCAACCAAAGAAAGATGCCGCTAGGTACTTGTTATAAACCACAACAACCTGCAAAAGTATACATAAATCCAAATGACAGTAGAAATTAGACTAACTAATCATCAGATATATATACAATATACATTAAGATTCCTAAAGAAATATAAATATATATACAATTTCCCATGACATAACTAAAACTACAATTTCTAAGTCTTCAACATGATCTTTCAAATCCAAACTTAGACCACTTTGAATCTCTATACTATCCCATCGGGTATATCAGACCTGTGATAAATTGGAGATAAAGAGAATTAAAGGTGAGCTAACAGCTCAGCAAGTGCACTATAATCAAGATGGCAAACAATATAAGCAAAATAAAGCAGAAGTGGGACATATGAGTATAACGAGGATGCAGAAACATAAGACGTGATCGAATATGCTTTTTGGAACATAATTAACTTTTCACATTTTATCCTTCTTTTTTGGGATGTAGATTATGTATAATTACTTATATTTATAGACCAGGGCCAGTAGGCCGTACTAGCTAACGATGCGAGAGGACGAGGAGAAGATCATGATACTCTACAAGATCTAGGACTGTGAGCTCTTATTATCGACCCAGAGGAGGGGTCATCCATGTAATACCTGTAGACAGGCCGAACACTACGTGGCATAAAGGTATACCTATTACCTAGTATATAGGGCCAATAAAATGCTACCCTAACCTCCTGTGGTCTAGAGGTAGTCATCATCCTTTCACAGTAATATCTTAAGACATGCCAAGAGTATTACCTGCTCCAATACGTGGCCAGGATAATCCTTGAATATCTATTGTAATACTAATGGCAGGCCAAGGGGTATTACCTCCGTAACACAAATTTGTGGTCATAGTTTCATGATTTCTTATTCATTTAAGGGAAAGTCCACCAAATGTTTACAATTTTCTCCATCCGGGAGAACAATTCGATCATATAACAAATTGTAAATTTTTTTCCAAATACTTGTACGATTTTTATCTTCCTTCCTGATTTAAGTCTTCTCATGACTCGTTTGGCATATACAAATATCACAAATATAGGAAAGAATAGAGATTTTTACTACCAAGAGACAATTATAACTTTAGCGGCCTCCGGATCACATTTTCTTCACAATTAATTAATAAACATGATTTCGGAATAACAATTAAATATATGCAAATGTATATGCAGTTTAATTAACAATTAGACAATGCAAAATTTATACAAAACTCACCGAATGGGCTCCGATAAATAGTAACCATGCGTGAACAGTGCCCCGGTTGTGCATATTGGATGATTCTAAAACATTCGAGCATCCAATGGGTAGTTTACCAAATTAAAATCATGGCTAATCATAATCTCAATTTGATTTATGCATAAAACTCGAAATATATACTTAAACATGGTCGAGGCACGGGTCTAGGGTTTCGCAAACGAAAATCCACATAAAATTATCAAATCGGGTATCTAATAGATAAATTAACTTATATATGATATATGTAATAATATTCTAGTCTCAATTTATATAAAAGTCCCAATAATCAGACTCCGAAACACCCAGGCGCGAGGTTAGGGTTTTACAAATAAAAATCCACATAAAACTACCAAATTGGGTATCAAATTGATAAATTAACTTATATATGATATAGGTAATGATATTTTAGTTCTAAACTTGGCAAAAGCCCCAAAAATTCGTGGGTAAAAGGGTTTGAGCATGGATGAACAGTAACAACGGGGTTAGGGTTTTGAAAATTTCTCCAAACGTCACGCAAAACTCACTAATTGGATATGAAATTAATATATATACATGCATACATCATAGGTAATATGAAGTATAAATTTAATCAGGTATCAAAACGAGGATATCTAATGATAACGAAATAAAAGTGTAAGAAAATAAAAGAAGATGGTATGGATACACTTTCCTTGACCCGATCTTTAGTTTCTTCAACTACCTCGGAACCGAAATTGAACCCGAAAGCCTTTGTTTGCCCATTTCTCTCTCTTCTCCCTCCTCACTCTCTCTACCCGAAGCCGTTTCTAATTTCCCTCGTGCCCCTGTCCTCCTGTTTCTATGTTTTATATTATTATTATTATTATAATATATATATATATATATATATTTCATTACTTAAATTTTAAAACCCAAATCGTACTCGAGCGATAGCATGGGCGCACTTCGGGTGTTGGCCCACCTAGTCCAAATATCATCCCAAATTTTTATAATATTTAATTAATTTTTATCATACATAAATTATACAAAATAATAATAAATAATATTAATTAATTCGGATAAAAATTTGAGATATTACACTCACCAATAAAGGAGTGAATAATCAAAACTCGAGTTGTATATTTTTAGATAATTAAAGATTTTACGCTATTATTTAAGACCTATAGGTGGACCATCATATATAACATTATAGATGTGGCCAAATGTCATTTTTACCCTCAAATGATAGGTTTGAACCTCGATTATTATTATAATATATTAAGATATGTCATATTATATTACAACCAAATTCTACAATGGTTAGTATATAATCAAATAAAAAAATCTACGCAAATACGAATAATTTCTTTAATTTCTTACATTGAAGAAAATATCTTTACCTTTCAACTAATAGTATAATTTTCTTCTTTAATTCTTTAAATTGATATCATGCAAAAAAGTTTGGATATGTAGGAACATTTACGGATGCTTAAAAAATGTGTTGAAATAGTTAGATGGAATTTTAAAGTGTGGAGAATTTTATTCTTAAAAGTTCATGGTATGCAAACAAAAATTCTACAAGATTTACAAAAGATTATCACAATTAATATAATTTATTCATTTTATTTCAGGGTATAAGACTTACATGAACATATATATGAGAATCAAGAACTTACAATGGTATTTAAATAAAATTTAAAGTTATACGTGGGCATTGTTGTAGAAAATCAATTTGGAAGCATAATATATTTGAATTAAGGACATAAATTTTATAAAAATTACATAGAATGAGAATAAGAGGATATGTATATGGAGTATAAATACTTTATATGTGAAATTATAGCATGTATAAGTATTTAAGATAATAAATCACCATAGAGATAAAATTATAATAACAAGAGAAAGAGGGACTTGGGATACTCTTACTTTAACTTGATTTTACTAAAAAATTGCTTGATTTTTCCTTTTCCTGCTTCTCTTTCTTCTTTTCTTTTTTTTCTTTTCTCTATGTCCAACTTCTCTAAAAAATAGCTCAAAATGACCTAAATTCAGCTGAAAAATGCCTATTTATAGCAAATTGGTGTGTTATACACGAGTCATATGTGAATCATGCATGACTGCGCGTGAGTGCCAATTAAGCTCGTTAGCCACCAATACAGAAGCCATGCAGTGCATGAATATCCCTTAGGTGTGTACCAGGCGTGTGCAATTTGTCATAACTACGCACGTGAGTACTTTAAACGCATATTGGGCATGAGTAATTTGTCTAAAATATATACAAGCGTTAGTCAGGTGTCCTTCAATCGTATCATTTCTACCCAAAACACATACATACACACGTCAGGTATTGGTTGGGTGTCTCTCAATTGATGTGATCCTATTAGAAAATTGACTTTGAATCAAATCTTTATTTAACCTCAAGAATTTTATTATCACAACTTAATTAATTATAATAAAAATAATAAATTAGAAATTCATATTTTATAAGAATCTCAGAGTATCCGATCACTCGTTAATTTCTACAATATTTAGGATTTAAAATTAAGCAGCAATTAACCTGCATAAAAGAGGTTCATAGCTTAACTTCCAAAATTAAACTCTTACTATGGTTTGCGGTGTGCGGGATTCAAATTGAAAGGTTTAAGAGCCCATTTCAAAATCTCTCATATTGAAACCCCTATTCCAAGCAAGTACCATTGGGATCATATATAGGAATGAGTTAGTCAGTTTGTTCCTCTAAAATAAGAACACACCATGAAGATCCACAATCGAGGTCATCGATAGCACTCGAGTCTGGATGTTTTTCGGCCTTGTCTTAATAGACGTTCTAGCGAGTGACACCTTGAGAGACAATTTCTATTGCCAAAATGATCACTCAAAAACAAACATAAACTGGGCCTCCATAGCGGCCCAACTTCGTGAGACAACTAGGATGTTAATGTTACTCTTAGAGGGTGCAAAAGAAAAGTCTCATGAGGCCAATTTCCAATCTCCTAGACGTCACCTGCCAGGAAGCTGTTTAAAGAAGAATCAACCTTAAGGAAGATAGCCAAACAAGCAACATCTTTTAGATCTAGTCAAGTCTATGATGGAGGTAGTGCCTCCCGATTGGAATAACATATGTATACTAAAAATATAAATTCAACATCTTTTAGATCTAGTCAAATCCATAATGGAGTAGTGTTTCTTAATTATGACAAACTGTATTTTTAACCAAACATTTGGCATAATTTCGACTGTAATACGATCGTCGACTTGATACAAACTTGTACAAATCCCTATATAATTTTCACATAATCCACACAAACACAAAACACAAGATCCAGAAGCCAAAATTAGACACATGTGGCACCAACATCGTAACTCCAGGTACGACATTGGTTCAGATAAGATGTTACTAGGTATCAAAATATAACCATAAAAACCTGCAGAAATATACATTCATCATATACAGCGGAATCTAAACTACGTATACATCAATAAACAAAAACATCTCAAATAATACAAGGTGTCCATCTCATAGAAAATCACAAAACTAAATCCCAAAAGCTTTTCAATCAAATTCTGCGGCCTATCCTGCTCCTACGTCCTACTCAATCTCATCGGGTATAAGAGCGTGCTCATCTAGAAGGAAGAAAGTAGTAAGGGTGAGCTAAATACTTAATAAGTGCAATATAATTAAAATAATAAGTAGTATAATCAGACGAAACAGGAAATACGATAGGACCAATATGTAAAGATGCATGATGATATGAGACACGATCAAAATAGTTTTTGGATTACGTTTATCGTTGCGGATATTTGCGGATCAGGGCCAGTAGCCTTACTAGCTAAAGGTGCGAGCGAACGAGGAAAGGATCACGATTCTCCATATAATCTAAGGCCTACCTATGTACTTAACGTCCCGCAGTGGACGACATACCTATCACCCGATATACGGGGCCAGTAACAATACCACGTGGTGAGCGGTATACCTATCACCCAGTATACAGGGCCAATAAAACACCACCATATCCTCCCGTGATATAGAGGCAGTCATTATACTTCCACAGTAACATCCTAAGGTATGCCAAGGAATATTACCCACTATAACATACGGCTCGGATAATCTTTGAATTTTTATTGTAATATCAATAGCCTGCCAAGGGATATTACCTTCTAAAATATAAATCCGTGGTCCTGGTTTCATGATTTCTTATTCTTTAAAGGAAGTTCCACCAAGCTTCTTTTACATAGTGATCACTCCGAGAGAACAAATCTTACATGCATCAAACTAAGACATTCCCTTCGTATACTTGTAAATTTTCATATTTTATTTGGGTTTAAGTTTTCACATGACTTTATATACATGTACATTGTAAAGCATGGAAAAAAAAATAAAAACTCTTACTACCATGAGCCCAAACATGACTTTCAAGGCTTCCAGACGACGTTTTTGTCACAATTGGTTAACAATCATATTTTTCAGAACATACAACTAATTACATACAATATATGCAACTTAATTAATAATACATCAAAGCAAAATTATGTAAAATTACATAAATGCCTAGGGTGAACAGTGATTTCATGGGTTTAGGGGTTCGATTATGCAAAACGGAGCAAAATATGAAAAATCGGACATCCAATCAGCAAATAACCCTATTCAAGGTATGTGTTTTCATTATCTAGGGCCAAATCAAGCTTAGAACTAAAAATAAATGAGTAACTAAAGTCGGGCGCGGGTCTAGGGTTTCATCACAGCTGGACCGCTTAAATCGAGGGGGGAATCAAACATTAAACGACAAGCAATTGTTTTGGGTGGGTATTGGAACGGAAATACCAGAAAGAATATGAATAAAAATTAAAAGGGAGAACAAAGAGGGTATGAGTGTACTTACTTTGACCCGATCTACCACTTCTCTAATTGGCTCGTACTCGAAATCGGACTCGGGGACCTCGTTTTCACTCCTCGCTACTCGCTGGCTCTCTCTCTCTCTCTTCTCCCCTTTCCTCCTTCCCGCTTCTGATTTTTCCGAACCCCTAATTTCCCCATTCTCCTACTTCTCATATTATTATTATTATTATAATAAATATATATATAGACATACCCCTTTTTCAATTAATCTCAAAGCCCAAATCGATATTCGGGCAACCGAACGGGCAATGGTCCAACAAATCTAAATATTCTCCAAAATTTTATAATATTTAATTAATTAATTTTTTTCACACGTAAATTATCCAAAATAATAAATAAATCCAATTAAATCGAATAAAAATTTGGAATATTACATTCCTATATTTATAAAAAATTTCGTCCTTGAAATTAACAAATACTAGGAATTAGTTAAACCTATGTACCTCGGAATAGATAGGGATAC